>JXTB01000430.1:113005-156222 GCA_002914805.1 Parasponia andersonii
CTAGGTTGTTCTAAATGATCCTCTTTGAGGTGTATATATGGGAATTGGCTTGTGAATTGTTATTGCAGATCTTAAACCATGATTTTAATCATGTGAGAATGTCCTAAAAATAGGGGAGGTGCTGTCCAAATATTTTTAAAACCAAATGGTACTATTTAGAAGTAAATGGACTAATTTTTATGAAAGTATGTGCCATTTTGGTTTATTTTGTGATTAGATTTCCTGATTTTGTGAAAGTTGTGATTTATGCTTGTAGTTACTTTCTTTAAGCATTTTACATTATAGTAGTCATTCTAGTAATGAAATTGATATTAGGTCTTCCACACACTTTACCACTGAGGATACTGACCCTTTTCACTATCTTTTCTGTCGGACATAAGGTAAGTAACGTTACACCTGCAATGTAAGAAATTCTTTATTTACTGTGAATGTAAAATATTTGGATATGTGTATGTACGTATCTGTTAGTTAGTCTTGCATGAGACATTAATGCGTGGTGTATTTGTATTCCCTGACTAGTATTGGTGAATAGGGTGTGGCAGGCCAGCGCCCAAATATGTGATATAGTTCCTTTGGGGACACTTTGGTTCCTTCGGGAACACTCTGGTCCTTTCGGGGACACTATGGTTCCTTCGGGAACACTCTAACGGTGGTATAGGGTGGACCTCTGCTGTACACAGAGGGGATTTTTGGAGCTCGAGACCTCCATATAGCTCGTGATATATTATGCATTCTCTGAGTGGCTCAGTATGTAATTTACGGTCTTATCAGCAATACAATATACACAGGGATCCCAACCATATGACCATTTATTTTATGTTATATGTACTCTGCATCTGCATACATTACTTACTGAGTTTTATACTCATTAATATTCTTACATTGCAGAACGTACGGATGATATGTGAGTTAGAGGAGGAACGCTGACTTTCTGACCGCGGCTTGTGTATATGAGTATTTTGACGCTGTAGTTTTCTAATAGAGGATTTTATAATTATTAAGTGTATGTACATTATGTATATTTTTATGAGAGGTCCACAATGTGAGTATGTATATACGTATAAATTAGACTATGTATAATTATGCATTATTTTATCAGTTCTAAGTCGAGTAGCGTCTCCTGATTTCACTAAATAATTATGCAAATACCCTTACATACATGTGTGGAATCGGGGGATGTTGCAGTTGGTATCAGAGCTTATGTTTTAAAATGATTCTGAAGACCGTTTATATACACATGTCGGGAAGGAAAAGAAGCCTCACTTCTCTGTAAGTGTTTGATATGCATTTTGATATCTGTTCAATTTTTTTTTTCATTTCATTCATATTCTGATGATGATTATTATTGGCTATAATTGGAACTATAGAATCTGAGTGTCAGGATATCAGTATGGTGACTACTTTGGCTCAAGATAATTTTGAGAGGGGTGCATCTTCTTCACAGGGTGGTAATCAGGTTAAACAGTTGGCTTCTTTGATACAAAATATTTTGGAGCAATGTATGAGACAAGAAAATCAACCTAACCTTCCATCACCACCACCTCAACATAAGCAAGATGCTAGTAAAAGTGCTGGAAAAAGATTCAGGAAACTCCAGCCTCCAACCTTTGATGGCGGGGTTGATCCGGTGCAAGCAGAGCAGTGGATTAGGACCACTGAGCATATGCTAGCTTACGCCAAGGTTCCTGATGCAGATAAAGTTCCTTGTGCTAGTTTTATGCTGAGACATCATGCTGAATACTGGTGGGATACTATGAGTACTATTTATGATGTTACTACTATGACTTGGGAACGATTTAGAGAGTTATTCTATGGAAAGTATTTTACTAATTCCATGAGAGCTAGCAAAAGGGTAGAATTCACCAATCTAAAACAGGGAGAGATGTCTGTTGCGGAATATATCTGCAAGTTCGACGAGTTATCACGATATGCACCTCATATGGTTGCCACTAATGAGCTCAAGGTAGATCAGTTTATGCAAGGCCTAAGGAAGACTATCATTAGGGATTTGAAATCAGGTGGAATTCGAGGTATACCATTTGCTCAAATTGCTGACAGGGCATTGGATGCTGAGCAAGTAGAGAAAGATGTTTTGAATGATGAAAAGATTAGGAGAGAAAGACTGGCTAGAGAAATGCAAAGAAGTTTCAGACCTGGTTTTCAAGGAAATAGAGGAGGACAGACTCAAGTCCAACGTCCTCAGGATATGAAAAGGAAGGAAGCTCCAACTCAACAGACCCGACCTGATCAAGGTAAGCGTCCCAAGACTGACCAGTGGACTACAACTACTACTATACCACCTTGCCCTTCATGTGAAAAGAATCATTCTGGAGAATGTCTTAAGTATGCAAGGTTATGCTACAAATGTGGTAAAAGTGGTCATTTTATTAAGAATTGCCCTCAAAATGAAAAATGATCAGAAAAAATCTAGTGGAAGGCTGTATGCTATGGCTGAAACAGATGTTGGAGACGAAACTCAGGCAGACCCATTTATTATCACAGGCGAGATATTTATTTTTGGCATCATAGCTCATGCATTAATAGATTCAGGATCCACGCATTCACATGTATCATTAACATTTGTGAGGAGATTGGGTTGTCCAGTTAATCAAATGAGTACTCCATTCGGTACCACACTTCCCTCTGGAGAGGTTATGTATTCAGACAAAATTTTGAAAGCTTGTCCTGTGATGATTGATGATAAAGAGTTATTTGCAGACCTAATTGTGCTTGACATGGATGACTATGAAATCATTTTGGATATGGATTGGCTGTCAAAGTATTTTGCTAAGATTGACTGTAAGAAGAAAATGGTAACATTTCATCCTCCTAATACTGATCAGTTCACACTTATGGGTACTCAGTATAAAACCAAGTTTCCTTTGATCTCAGCCATGAAAGCTCATAAATTATTAGGGAAAGGTGGTACAGGGTATTTGGCCAGTATTGTTGATACATATGTGGAGCAGAAGTTGAGGCCAGAAGATATGCCAGTTGTGCAAGATTTTCTGGAAGTGTTTCAGGAAAATTTACCAGATTTGCCACCAATAAGAGAGATTGATTTTGCTATTAATTTGGTACCAAGTACTCGGCCTATTTCTAAAACACCCTATAGAATGTCCCCAGTAGAATTAAAGGAGTTAAAGACTCAGTTACAAGAATTGGTAGACAAAGGATTTGTATATCCCAGTTTTTCACTGTGGGGTGTACCAGTGTTGTTTGTGAAAAAGAAAGATGGCCCTATGCGATTGTGTATTGACTACAGAGAACTTAACAAAGTGACTATTAAAAATAAGTATCCCTTACCTCGTATCGATGATTTGTTTGATCAATTACAGGGTGTTTCTATATTTTCTAAGATTGCATACGTTACTTACTGAGTTTTATACTCATTAATATTCTTACATTACAGAACGTACGGATGATATGTGAGTTAAAGGAGGAGTGCTGACTTTCTGACCGCGGCTTGTGTATATGAGCATTTTGACGCTGTGGTTTTCTAATAGAGGATTTTGTAATTATTGAGTATGTGTACATTATGTAAATTTTTATGAGAGGTCCACAATATGAGTATGTATATATGTATAAATTAGACTATATATAATTATGAGAGAAATTTATTTTTTTCTCCCAGAAAGTTTAAAAAATTATAAATTTTCACTATTTTATCAGTTCTAAGTCGAGTAGCGTCTCCTAATTTCACTAAATAATTATGCAAATACCCTTACATACGTGTGTGGAATCGGGGGATGTTACATAATAAATGCAATATCATGACATAATCTTGAGATCTTCGAAGTATCGCCAGCTCTTAAATCTCACATTTTCAGAACTATGCGTATCTTTTCCTGACAGATAGAACCACGTGTCACATTTTCTCAGAAGAATAGCAAAACTCGAGAAGACTTTTCCGTTTTCGAGCAGACATGATGATAGCGATAACGCCAGCTGTTGTCTTAAATCGAAATGTTTCAAATTTTGAAAAGATACAAATTTAATTTCAGAAAATTAAATCCCACGTGAACTTCGACCTTTAGATCTGAAAATTAAAGGCTTTGATCTACGACTGTGATTTGACGATACTTGAGATATATAAATTGAAAATCAATCCACATATTCTTCAAAACTCGAACCCTATCGCCTCCTATTTCTCTTTCTCCTGAAACCCGAAGTGTCCATAAAGCAATCATTCTGGCGTCCTTCTATTTTACAGCTCGCACAACTTCATCATCTTCTCTGACGAAGTTATCACTATAATCCTTCAGATGTCATCTTGGTCCTTCAGTCTTCGAAGATAGGTTAGTATATATCTTCTCTCTCTTGCTCTCTTATTGTTCTTCGATTTTTCAGAAAACTCTCATTTACAGATCCTATTTCTAGAAATATAGACAAATCTTCGAACCTAAATGCCCTGATTATAAACCCATCCCATATTCGGATGGATTGAAAAATGGAAAATTTTCAGAATCTTTCCATTAATTTATGGAATAGACCTCTTTTTTTTTTAGATGATTGATAGACAGACGAACCCGTAGAAAAATTTTAGGATCTGAAATCTTGTTTTTTAAAAATCATAATCAGTTGAGTGATGAATTATCGAAAAATTACTCGAACAATTTTTATGAATCCGTAGATCGATTAGAAAAGATCTGATGAGCAGCTTGTCGATGTAATCCTAAGATGTGACCCCAAATTGCTCGCATATAGCGAAGATCTCTGATGCTTACATAGGATTAAACCCATCCATATTTCTTTTCAGATGTCTAGTAGTCAAGATTTTAGGGAAAGGAATGCATTCTAAGGAGAATCTTCCAATACGAGCATTAGCTCTATTAATCGAAGACTACCTTGAGCCAGAACCTGAAGTGGAAATAACTAGGGTCAGGCAAAGTAGTCCTCGCATAGGCAACCTCCCTCAAGAACAATGGCCTCAGCATATCAGAGATGCCCCTGCATTCGCAACGAGTTATCAATATGTAGAGAGAGATTGGTCATGTACCAATATAAAAACGAGCTATTCAACAAACAAGCTCAGAAAGATCGTATGCAACTATAAAATCAATGTTCCTCTTCGCCTTCCCACAGAGTTCAATTGACCACACACACCTCCTCGCGGAATTGCCTTATTCTCAGAAGCAGTTCTTAGATGCGGTGTCCACCTCCCACTTCATCCATACATAAAATCAATCATCGATTATTATGGAGTCGTCCCTTTTCAACTAACCCCAAACACATATAGATATACGGTAAGTCTGTACATATTATACCTTAAATTAGGTTTAGAAACCCCCACTCCTGAAGAGTTCACTTGGTTCTATCAAGTGAAATCAAACCCATCAGACTTTGGCTTCTTCTATGTGAGTAAGTGATCGAACCAAGCAATAAAAACTATCTACGGAGTCTGCAACAATATGGGAAAATGGAAAAATCCATTTTTCCACTTTGATTACGCGAATAACGGCTTCTTTCAGAACCCTGGTAGATAACTTTCTGCTTATTGCTTTCTCTACATAAATATATTATTTTGATCACACTCGTATATCATCGCAGATAATAGGGAACGACCAGGACTCTCCAAAGAATAGCTCGCAAGGGTATATTAAATAAACAACCTTCCGATCGAAGAATTTGATTGGAAGAGGCTTGGGACGACCAAGAACTTAGTAACTTATGGACTGCTTCTAAGGGGTGCCACCTTCCCAGATTCTACTAACTGTCCAACCAAACCCTCGAGCTCGAAGAAGAAGCTAAGGAAATAGAAGGAAAAAAGAGTCTGGTCTTCCAAGGCCAAGAAACGAAAAGCACCTGCCACTCCTACAGTCTCGGAAGCATCATCTTCAGGAGCTGCATCGCCACTAATTTCTCAGCAGCATGAAGGTAATTATTTTTCTTTTCTTTTTGTCGCATTAATTCTCACCTCACACGCTAACCAATCATTTTTGTACAGAAATGGCTATTGGCAGCAGACTGCGAGCACTGCCTTCCACTCTGGGTTCAATGGCAAAGTCCAAGACACCAGAGAGCACACCCCTTTCTTTGACGAAAGGGAAAGAGAAGGTTGACAATTCGAAGAAACGAAAAGTCGCCTTCGAGTATATCCTGACAAGCTTGCCTCTTCCTCATCCTCAAACTACGAGCCAACCTGAGCTAGCCAAGGAGATGACCACTTCTTCTGAGGGACCGAGCCAGGTTGATAAGGATGAGGAGCTTTTCACACTCCTTCGCCAACTGCCAGAAAAAATTGGTATGAGTACGACCTTCATCGACCATTTTACTTCTGAGGATGGCTGGGCGAGGATGAAGCGATGACCTACTAAGGTTGCCTTGAGTTCTACGATAGGATATTGGCAAATGTAAGAATTTTCTATCTTCACTCTTCAACGCATTTTTCTGGTATTGATGTGTTATATTTTCAGACAGCTACAACTGCTGTCTTGATGCATGACCCGGTCCTCGAATGCATTGAAAAGACTGAAAAAGTTGAAGAAATAACCCAAGCATTCGAGGACTCATAGAAAGCTCGCAAATAAGAGAAAAAATCCTTCGAATAAGAGATTCAGCAGCTACGCGAGGGTCTGGCCAAAGAAAAGCTCGAAAAGGAGAAGCTTGAGGAGAAAATTAAAGATCTTGAGAAGACTATCTTCGAGCATTCGGATTTTCTAGAAAAGGCAATGACAGAGGCGGCTCACAAGGCTATAGAAGAGTTCAAGGCTACTGAAGGCAAGGAGCTCGAAGAGAAAGCTAGTGACATCGCCTCGTCGACCATAATATATAATATCTTCTGCGAGCATCCGGATTTCGACTTTTCCATCCTTGGTAAAGATGTGGTCGAGCTTATCCAGAGTTGGATGGATGCCGAAGTTGCCAAAGTTGGAGACGGTGGAGCGAGCATATCTGTATAGTTTATATATTATTATTTTTTTTTGGTAATACTTCTCTTGCATACAGGTGCGAGCCTTTATCAATGAATGCTTAGACGTTATTCCTGCAAAACAATTAAAACACTACATTGTAATATAAAGATAAATAATTTAACTAAGTAGCCAATCACTAGGTGACTGATCGGTACGCTATTGCAATTCAAATCCAACTAACTTAAAATGGGTCTTAAGTATTAGGATAGGTTAGGTCGCTTAAGAAAATAGTAAGTATGAGTAATACAAACTCAATACTGATTTTCAAAAGTTCTATGACAAAATATAATATAGCAATATATCACATTGAACAATGAACGTTCTGCTTAGTTACTTTATTGTTCGAGGAGGGAAATTGCGTAATACGATATGTTATGGCATGAAGCGAAGAGAAAATCCTAAGATTTTAATAAATTTTAGAAATTTGGCGATCTAAAATTCCAACCCCTCTGAATGGACGTTTGTATAGTCCCTTAGGAAGCAAGTAGGAGATAAAATTCTGATCCCACTGCCCCCCGAGTTTTATGGTGTTCGAAAACTGTCATAAAACTATAAAAGATGAACCAATTTGAATAATTGAAGAGAAGACATTCTTATTGATAACGAGAATGACGAATAACAAATGACGAATAAAGAATGACAAATACAAGAAGATATCTTTATTGACGAATGATGATGAATGACGAATGATGAATACAAGATGCCCCCTAGGTTATTGAAAATACATGAAGATTTACTGATAATAGCGACGAAGTTGTTCTGCATTCCAAGTATGCTCGATCTTTTGTCCACTAGTGCGAGCTAATTTATATGTCCCAGGTCGATTGACAGCATTAATAACATACGGTCATTCTCAAGAGGGTCCAAATACATCAGCACCGTGCTCTCTATTATTAGGTAGAACTTGTCGAAGTATAAGATCATCAACTTCAAATCCTCTTCTTTTGACTTTAGAGTTATAATATCGAGCAGTGCGCTGCTGATATGATACGATTCGAAGCTGACACTGCTCGCGCCTTTCTTCTAAAAGATCGAGCTCAATACTCATTAGTGCATTATTATGATATTGCTCATAGATAGATTGTCATAGAGAGCTCGCACCAATTTCTACCAGAACCATTGCTTCGTATCCATAAGCTAAAGAGAATGGACTTTCTCTAATGGTAGTTCGTTGAGTGGTGCGATAAGCCCATAACACTTCAAGGAGTACCTCTGGCTAAGCTCCTTTATGCTCTTCCAACTTTGTCTTTATATTCTGTTTAAGTATTTTGTTTATAGCTTCGACCTGTCCATTAGCTTGCGGATGAACAATAGCGGAGAAATTCTTTTTGATACCTAAGTTGTCGCAGAAGTTTTGGAACTCATCGCAGTAAAATTGTTTCCCATTATCAGAAATTATAGCATGCGGTATACCATAATGACAGATTATAGATTTGTAAACAAAACCTATCATCTTTTTTATGAAAATGGTACTCAAGGCTTCAGATTCTGTTCACTTGATGAAATAATCAAGTGCGACTACTGCATATTTTAATCCACCTCGCGCCAATGGAAGCATTCCAATAATATCAATTCCCTATATTGCAAATGGCCATGGACTAGTTATTGAAATGAGAGGAACATGTGACATTTTAGGAACAGTCACAAATCGTTGACACTTGTCGCACCTCCTAGCAAATTCCATCATATCTTTTTTCATAATTAGCTAAAAATACCCTTGTCTGAGAATCTTGTTCGCAAGTGCCTGCCCCCTGGAATGGTTTTCGCATATTCTTTCGTAAATTTCCCTTATAATGTAGTGTGCTTTTTCTTCATCAACACATAATAACAACGGTGAACTAAAACTTCTTCGATAAAGCTTCTCGTAATAGATGACATAGCGAGCTGTCTTTATTCGAAGTCACTTTGCATCATCTTTGTTTTTGGGGAGATCGCTATTTTGTATATACTTCATTATAGGATCCATCCACAATGGCTTTTTGTCAACTGGCATGGCTATTTGGGGCTTTACTTCGATACTTGGTTTTGCAAGAAATTCGACAGGAACCATCTTTAGTAATTCGGTATCTTTTGTTGAGGCGAGCTTAGCTAGAGCATCTGCCTGAGTATTCTTAATGCAAGGAAGAAGTTGAATGTTATAGGCTCACCAGTCACTTGACAAACGTCCAGCTAGGAATCACTGTATACCTCAATCATTTCGACCTTCATTTCTTGTGCGAGCTTTAGCCCAACTATCAGTGCTTCATATTCTGCCTCATTATTCGACGCTGAAAATTTGAAGCGAAGTGCACAATGAATATTATGCCCTTCAGGACTGATTAGTACTAAACCCGCACCGACTCTATTCTCGTTTGATGATCCATCGACGTAAAGTTTCCACAATCTTGAAAAATCTGTATCAGATTTTTCAATCACTTCTATGGGATGATTGACATCATATGTGAATTCTGTAATGAAATCTATGAGAGCTTGCCTTTTAATCGCAGTGCGGGGTTGAAAATTAATGTCGAACTGACTCAACTCAACTGCCCGCTTAAGTAGTCATCCTGAAGCTTTGGATTTTTGCAAAACCTACTTTAATGGAAAATTCGTGAAAACTTTGATGGAGTGCGTATGAAAATAAGGTCGAAGCTTCCTGGATGCGATGATGAGTGCTAATGCCAACTTCTCCATCTCTAGATATCTTGTTTTGGTATCGAGCAATCTTTTACTTATGTAATATACCGGTCGCTGTATCTTTTCTTCTTCTCGAATTAACATAGCACTTATCGCATATTTGGAAATAATGATATATAAATATAATTCTTCCCCCGGATTCGGCTTCGACAAGAGTGGAGGAGAACCTAAGTGTGCTTTTAATTCTTGAAATGCCTGCTCACATTCTTCTGTCCACTCGAACCTTTCAGTATTTCAAAGAATGGTTGGCACTTATCTGTTGACCTGGATACAAATTGACTCAATGCGGCCACTCTTCCTGCCAGGCTCTGCACCTCTTTGGGTTTGCGGGGGGATTGCATATCGATTAGTGCTTGTATCTTCTGAGGGTTAGCCTTGATTCCTCGTTGGTTGACCATGAACCCTAGGAACTTTCCAGATTCTACCCCGAATGCGCATTTCTGGGGGTTTAGCTTCATATGATATTTTCGAAGAATTTTGACAATTTCATCTAGATGCTTGATATGATCTTCAGCTTTCTTTGACTTTACCAACATGTCATCGACATACACTTCCATTGTCTTGCCAATTTATTTTGTAAACATCGTATTGACAAGACGCTGGTAAGTCGCTCCTACATTGATGAGTCCAAAGGATATCTTCTTGTAACAATATAATCCTCGGTCAGTTATGAACGAAGTATGCTCCTCATCTAGCTCTTACATGGGGATTTGATTGTATCCAGAAGATGCGTCCATGAAGCTTAAGAGTTCATGCCCCGACGTCGCATCTACACGTTGGTCGATTCTCGAAAGGGGAATATTGTCCTTCGAGCACGCTTTGTTGAGGTCATGAAATCGATACAAATTCCCCATTTCCTATTGGGTTTCTTTACTAAAACTAGGTTTGCATGCTAGTTTGGGTAGAAAGATTCCCTGATAAATCCAATTTCGAGTAACTTCTCTACCTCTTCTTTCAATGCGACGTAGCATTCTGGATTCATGGCTCTTCCTTTTTGCCGTACAGGGTTCTTTGTTGTATCTATATTGAGGCGATGACATATGATATTCGAATCAATCCCCACCATATCCGAATGTTGCCATGCAAAGATATCCAAGATTGATTTAAGAAAAGTAATCAATAAAGCTCGCACATGTTCTTGAAGCTTCACTCTGATTTTTAGAACCTTCAAAGACCTATCAATCGGTAAATCTTTCAAGTCTTCTATAGGTCTAGTCTTGACCTCTCCATCGACTTCTCGAGGGTCAAGATCTTCGATTGACGTTCCGCCTGACGCTTCTCCTGACATTTCCCTTGATGCTTCACCTTTTAGCTGGACCATCATTGTGCGAGGTGTCATATCTTTTGTTGCGAGCTTTATTGAGTTATTATAATAAGTCCTCGCGTCATATTGTTTGCCTCACACCTCTCCCACTCCTTGTTGAGTTAGGAACTTCATAGCTAGGAGGTAGATTAAAGTAAATACTCGAAGTTCCCTCAGTGTTGGTCTTCCTAGTACAACATTAAATGTAGAGGGATAATCCACAACTCAGAATTGGCTCATTACCGTTGAAACCCTAGGATAAGTTCTAACGTTGACCATTAACTCAATCATTCCCCTAAGCATTATGATGTTACCAGTAAATCCGTAAAGTGAAGTGCTTTAGATCGCTTTCACTCAATCTCATCTTTTTGAAGGCGTCATAGTATAAGATGTCGATGGCGCTTCCATTATCGACCAATACCCGCCATAGCTACGTGCTTGCACAGTTGATCTTTATGACCAATGCATCATTGTGCGAGTAATGGACCTCTCTGGTATCCTACTTCGTGAAGGTAATATCCATATCCAGTACCCTTTAAAGCTTTTGCGGTTGCTGTTCAAGATGCATGATATTAGTTAATGGTTGTTGTCATACTTCTCGTGCGTACCTATCTTGTGCCATCTTTGAATCTCCACCAACGTGCGGTCCTCCAAAAATAGTTCACATCTCGCGTTGAATTTTCTGGAGGTCGCTGTCAGTTTTCTTCTCGCCTTTCATTGTTCTGTTTTATGTACTGCCATAGCCGCCCTTCTTTAGTTAATCTTTTGATTTCATCTTTCAAGGTAAAGCAGTTATTGATATCATGTCTAATGTCATTATGATACCGGCAGAACTTGTTGGAATCGTGCCTCGCTCTATCTCTTTTCATCGGTTCCGGTTGACGATATTGCTCCTGTTAATTTGTGACCACATAGATATGGTCTATGGATGTGTTCAGTTCAGTATAGTTGTTGAACCTCATGGGAGTTCTTAGAATCTCCTGCTTTTTCTGTTTAGGCTGCTTCTCAGTCGATTGTTCATTATTCCTTTTGTTCGATTTTTTTTCATTATTGTTGTTGTTTGTGGTCGCATATTTAGCAGTATGTTTTCCTCCCTTAGTCGTCTTATGAAGATTCTCGCGCGAAGATTCCACTCTTAGATGTCGACCAACTCTTCGATAAAAGTCATCAAGGGTTCTGTATTCTCGCTCAAGTAACTCTTTCCAGAGTTTAGTCTCTAGTCGGACCCCAGCCATCAATAGAGTTAAAACTCCTCCCTCTGGTGGGTTGTTGACCTTTGCCAACTCTGAGGTAAAACGATTTAAGTAAGATCGTAGAGTTTCCTTCGAACCTTGCCAAATAGTAGACAGACTGACCAGTGGAATAGTAAAATTCTTCGCGGCCTGGAATTGCCTCAAGAACGCAGTCTGAAGCTATTGCCAGGACAAGATTGAACTAGGCTTGAGTCCTCAGAACCACTTTTTCGCTGCTCCTGTTAGAGTTATAGTAAAGCATCTGCAACGTGCGAGATCATCGACACGATGAAGTTTCATCAGGTCGCTAAAGTGATCTATATGGTCCTGCAGATCAGTTTTCCCATCAAAAGTATTTATGGTGGGAAGTTTAAATCCAGCAGGTAAGGTAGTAGCTCGAACCTCCTCGCTGAATGCGATTGATGATACCCATCAGTGAGCTCATCATCCCAGCCAGCAAGTGCATCTAAGGAATCCTTAAATTATGAACATCGACATTCGGAGGGAGAATATTATCTCTTACTGATGGTAAGAATGGCCTTTGGTCATTATCACGATATAAGGCGGATTGGTCAGGCAAGGTCTGCTGCGACCTTTATAGGGATTCCGATAAAATAGTATGACAAGATTGACTTCGATCGTTATGATGCGATGTGGATCGCTCCTGACTACGTCGCTGTTCTAGATGTTGTTTCAGGTCTGCAGGATTCTATCGAGATTCTATACTAATCCTTTCAAAGATACTTCTCGATTGACGTTTTTGCTCGTTGTTTAGATAATCACGATTGACGGTTGCTCTCCGAGAAGGTTGTCTACGATCACGATCAGTATTCAAACTTTCAATACCAGACTCCAGAGGCAAGTCTGCGACCTTACTTTTTCTCTTGGAGGTGCGATCTCCATGACGCTCCTGCCGGGCTTTATGCTGATCGAGGTTCGCTGTCTCTAGGAACTGAATTCCTCTCTCCGGTTGTTGAGCTGGACGTTCTTTGAGACGTTCATGCTGTGGTGGAGTCACCATCTGTCTCTCAGCAAGTCGTCGTAGAAAGTCATTAATCTGGCTAGTGATTTACTTAAGATTCACCAGTGCCTCCTCTATGCGAACCTATATTTGGACAATATTTTCTGGCACGGTCACGGCAGGTTGATCATGAACAGGTTCTACTTGTACAGCAGCAGTGCTTTGGGGATGATTTTGGCTAGTTCCGGTGTTTCTGGAGTTTGCCATTTTTTAAAGAAGTGGAATTATCAAACTTTTTTGCTAGAATAACCTTCTTTCTAGCGCTAATTGTTGACGGAGGTTTTGTCAACAATGAATTTAAAAAATTGCAAAATGTGACTTGTGTGTGAAAATAGTTAAATAAATCAAAGTAAGTAAAGAGATGAGAATTTTATACTGGTTCAGCCCCAAAAAAGATGAGCCTACGTCCATTGTTTTTCACTATTTTTTGGAGAATTACAAGAGTTACATTGAGTTTCAAAGTGAGAGTCGAGAGTACAGAGAGAGTGTTCAGAAAGTTGTGTCTTCTAGTTTTTCTAAAAAGATTCCTCTAGCAGTATTAAACTTTCCCTTATATAGGTAAGAGTAGTTCAATATTCACCAATTATGAAAATGGATAAGTGTGTAATACAATTTGAGTAATAATATAATCGAGTAATAACTTTAAATGAGACGACTGGTCGATTTTCAAAAAGAAACTTTTGTTTCCCTTTTTTTGTAGATTATCCGTTTGACGGAGCTTGATCTAGTTTCCTTTTCATTCTGATTACATTTAACTCATTCGGAGGCGGTTGCATTTAACTTATTCGGAAGAGGTCGCACTTAACTTATTCATGCGACCTGACACGTCCATTTAGTCGCTAATTTTCCTTTTTTAGTATTGACCAACATATAGTTTTTAGACCACACAATAATGTATATATATATATATATATATATGTTAACACATCTTAACTTTTTAGCAAGTAAGAACTTCAAATTTGTAACAAGATTTATCCAACAATTGCAACATGAACGACAGCTAATGTAAGATTAAGTATCTTCGTCATCTACTCACTATTAGGGGATCTACTTAAATCCATTCCAATGAACAGTAAGAATCCCCGTCGTAACGTATATTTAGTTAAGTGAAAAGGAAAAAATGTGAAGGGAATAGCTTCCCAAATTAAAGTAACAATTTTAGAGATCATATATAGCAAAATCTTTTGTTTTAAATATTGAGTGAAAATATTTATTAACAAAATGAAAACTAAAGTATAAAGAGTTAGAAGGGCGACGTAATCTTCTATGTTACCCATTTGTGCCGATTAAGGGATTTCTCTTGAAGTATGTTGATCATAAATCTCTGATTACTGCATTCGGTAGTAACAATTCGAATAAAAATTTTTTTTGGTTGAGGGAGTAAAGACATTACACTTTTTAGTTAGTACGGTAGTGGTTAAAATCTAATTTACAAGCGAGAGAGAGACAGCTTCAATCAAAGAAGGCAACAATTGTCTATATAGGCCATGAAAATAATGATAAAATGCGGACACACGAAGTAGAGAAAAAAGGAAAGCTGATAAATAGCAAACAAAGTGTCAGATTGTAAACAACTCAAGGGAAAAACGATACAATAGTTGCAGGTTGGCATTGTCTGGTGTTTACGACAGTATTTATGGTACGGATACGTCGATATGAGATAGTAGCCAAGCCAAGCCAGCTAAAAATATTTTTGGAATGTTGTTTGAAAAAAGATAGTAACGACTAGAAAAATAATCTTGATTTGTCCTGTGAAAGCATAAAACGCCTGAAAACATATATATTTTGGTATTTTATTGTAAAAAAAGAAGAAAAAGGGTATTTGGTGTGTTGTGTTGCTTCATATATACATTACAGCTTGAAAGCACTATTAGCGTGATGAACGATTATACAGAGCCAATATGGTGCACCCGTGAACCGTTTAAGTTGTACAGCCGCTGGATTACTATGGGGTCCACATGATGCGACGTATGTGACTCTTACGCCCCGTTTGGAACCTCAACTTTTGTTAAAGAAAATTGTGAGAAAAAAATTGAGAAAAAAGAAAGTGAAAAATACTTCTTGTAATTTTATTTTAAAACTTTTGATTTTATTAATTAACGTGTCCAAATTTTACGTACTAAAAAATAACATCAAATATAATTTTTATTTATTTTTTTAAAAAATTACTATTGCTTTTAATTTGAATTCAAACAAAGGAAAATGCAATTCTTTGTATTTTTTTTTTTTTTTTTACTTTCCTAAGAAAAACTAAGTTCTAAACGTAGCCTTAATAATCACAAAAATTTTAATTTTTTTTCTTAGTCAGATTTTGGGGTTTGCATGTACATGAGCAGCATTATCTTAAAAAAAAAAAAATACACACGAACTGAATGTGATAAATATTTTACAATTCCAATTATTTTGTAAGGATATTTTAGGTTAAACTACTGATATACTCTGGATTCAAGAAAATATGTTAGGAGAACGTGTGAAATGACTTATATGTGTAGTTTGTTTCTTATTTAGAGGATTGTGACACGTTTATAAAATTTGGATTAGTGCAAGTAGATTATGATTAAACATATCGGATTAGACTTGAATTGAGGGCTTCAAATATCTATTACGTGCACTTCTAGATACATACCTTATTGATTCATAGGTAAACAAAACTTAATACGATGTTAACCCCCCAAAAAAAAGATAAAACAAAACATAAATTCATGAAAATTTTGTTATTATTTTACCAGAAATTAATATCGTGTTTATAAGGCACTTAAATAAGTTCTTAAAGTGGTGTAACTATAATTTCTCTTAATACGGTACCAAACTCGAATCCCTCTCCCTCAAATTATAAAATATACATATATTTTAATGTTATTTTAAGATTTAGTCTCTAAACTCTTAGAAAGAGTAAAAATTTCTATTATTTCTTTTCGTCCGCTATGTCCCATTCAATCTTACCATACTGAATAACCAGCGGGCGTGAGAAAATTAAAACCACATGCGCCGCGAACAAAATGTAACGCATGATCACAAGCTTTAATTTTTATATAGAAAGAGTCATAAATAATATTATCTTTGTTTAGGCAAAACTCCTAGTTTTTATTATAAAAAAAATAAAGAAATAATATCAAAACTCCTAGATTTACCACAAGTTAAAAAGAAACAAGAAATGTCATTGTAATTGTAAAAGTCCGTGGTTTTGCATGAAAAGCAACAGGTAGCCATCAAAGAAGAACAGCCACACACCCAACATACACTCATCTTTCTTCCTACTACACTAGTATAAAAAGAGAGGCATCCTACTCTCTTTTACTCACACCAACTATCGATCTCACTTCTTAAGTAGAGAATTTTCGTATTGCGCATATTTTATTACAAAACACATATATTGTTTTATTAATTAGCTAGAAAATAAAAGAAATAAATCAATGGCGTCGAGTTCGTGGACAGCAAAACAGAACAAGCTATTCGAGAATGCGTTGGCCATCTACGACAAGGACAGCCCTGATCGGTGGCACAACATGGCCAGAGCTGTAGGTGGCAAAACTGTGGAGGAAGTCAAGAAACATTACGAGAATCTTGTTGAAGATGTCAACAAGATTGAGACTGGCCAAATCCCTTTGCCCAATTACAGAAAGATCAACAACAAAGCCTACAATCCCTATATGGATGAAGAACAAAGGTATATATAGCACATATATACATATATATATATATATATAAGTAAATATATAATGCTAGCTGCAAAACCGGGGGTCTCCTTTTGATAATCTATACATCTTTTTTCAAACAATGTGAGGATTAATTAATGTTATAAATATTTCAACATAAATTAATGTTTAACAATGGTTGATCTTATGGCACTACATAAAACTTTTTATGATGCAGGTTGAGGAATCTAAAATTGCAATGAAACGCGGCTGATCATGATCATCAGTGGTAGTACGATGGAATCTCAAGTACTCCTTGAGACTTAAGAGAATGCATTAGTAATTACTAGATATGACAAAGGGTCAAATGTGATAAATCGTTTTCTTTTTTAATGCGTTTGTGATTTCTTATAAGTTAAAATATTGGTATGTGTTATTTCCCTTTCGGCCATATATCCGTTCCAGAAAGTCATTGTCTTTATTATCAATGTAAGGCATGCAAGTTCATGACTTCATGTACTGTGTGTGTGTTTTTTTTTTTTTTTTAAATTTTTCTTATATAATTAGATGTTATTAAACTGCATATTATGATTCTCTTCTTTCTAAGTGCTTTGATGTAATTTGATATAAATCATGAACGAATGAATAAGAAGCTTTTTGAAAGACCAAAAGCGTGGTTAATCACTGATATGGAATCAATATTGCTAGCTGTCACGGAGGTGGATTTGGAACCGTCCAAGGTGGAAAATCTCGGATTAAGCTATGCTTTTTGGATGAAAATGTTGGAAAGAAGGAAGTGATGATGATCAAAAGGTTTGAGAGATAAGAACCAGGGAATCCCTTTAGGGACAAAATTATTGTTGAAATTGACTTAATTCAAAAGAGATATTATTCCTTTGAGTTCATGTCGCTAGGCTACCAAACCAATAAAGCACTTGATCTCATTTAAAGTTAAAAAAGTTACTAGACATAAAAGAGTCGGAGACGGTCGGAATGTTTTTTTTTAACGAAGCTTAAATAATAAACTACACTTATTACATATTAAAGACTATTCAATCCTCTTTTCACATTAATAAATTATACTTATTATATATTAAAGATAAATATTTATTACTATTCAATCCTCTTTTCACATTTATTTTCGACGTGAGTCGAATTTAGGATCGAGATTTCAAATAGTGAGTGTTTTTATCATTTAAGCCAACTCACTTTACACCGATTCCCAATATGATTCAAATTTAGAACCAAGATTCTAAATAGTGAGTGCTCTTACTATTTGAGCTAACTCACTTTTTCGGTCTGAATGCCTTTTTAATTCCCCCTATAGCAATCTATACATGTATATGTGCATGTTTCTTTTGAGAAAGTGTACATAGTCCAATAGTATATATATACATTATATTAACATGCATAACTTTTTAAACAAATAAAATATGCAATGGAACTTAAATAAGTTGTAAATTTAAATTAAGCGTTAACAAGATCATGCTTTTTTTTTTTTTTTTTTCAATTATTCAATTTTACCCATATATGAGAATCGTTGATGTCAAATTTTCTAAAACTATCTAGCTATTTTAATTATTTTACAATCCCTTACGTGATGAATTGGATTTTTTTATTTATTAATTCTTATCATTTATTTATTCAAAAAAATTCTTGTCATTTATTATTTTTAAAAGAAAGAAAAAAAGAAGAAGATAAATTAAGCTTAAAATATTAATGGAAAAAAAGAAGTCAAGGTGCTGAGTGACTTCGATTTCCCTTCTGGAAATTTAAGATATTGGTGTTTTGAACTTTTCTTTTGGGAATTGATTAATTTTATGTTTAATAGCCGTTTAATAGAATCAAAAAGTATATTGAGGAATTTTTTTAGATAAATAATTGAAAAAACTTAAATCTTATCACGGAAAGTTTTGTTTTGAGAATTATCAGGGAGAAGTTGAGATTTGATAATAGACTGGGTGTGGAAAAAAGGGAAATAAAAAAGTAAAAGTTAGGGCAGTTTTATGTTTAGCGAAAATTTAGGAGTTTAGGGTTATTCTATTTGAAAAACAAAAATATCTAGAGGTTCATAACAGTTTTTGAAACACTAAAAAAAATAATAAAACAATAAAAATAAAACGTTTTCAGAACGACAACAAAACATTTAAGGGCCGTAATGGAATTCATTTAACTGATTTGATTTGGCTTTCGCGGGCTCCGAAACCACCAAACGACCCAGATCTCAAATAACGAGATCAACTGGAAACGACAATAAACCGTAAAACGACGTCAAATATAACACAGAGTAACCGACATTGATTTGGAGAACGACGCTGAAATAAAAACGACATTAGCCTCCAAACAATAACATTAGATTTTTTTATTTTTATTTTTAAACGTTTTTTCATTGATTTTTTTGGAGAGAAGTTGCACCTTATTGGTAATGTTAAGGGGAAAAAAAAAAAAGAAATGCCAATTGCCAATTGGATTTAAAGAATGGTGTGAGATTTTCTTATTTTAACACAAAATAAAAATTTTACCAAAAAAAAAAAAGAGAAACCTCACAACATAGCAACTAGAGAGTACACTCTAGAGACGTCCCTTTTTCCTCTTATGTTTATAAATTTTTTTTCTCCCTAATTAACATTGGTTTATTTATTTATTTATTTTTCAAAAAAGAAAAAGACACTTTGGTTTTTCGAGAGGTACTTAATCAAGGGTGGGGATTACATTATTTATATTTTACTTAGTTACACTTTTACCCTTACAACCCGAGAGTCATGCCGTCTATATATAGGGTTTAGTTTCCTGAGCTCCAACAGTTACCGGAGAGATATGGCGGCGAATTGTTCTCCGTTCAAGGTATCTTCTCCCTTTCTTCATCGAATTAGGGTTTTGTCACATCTCATCCTGCAACATTTAATGGTGGTTGTAATTAGGGCTCTTTTTGATTGAGCTTTTTACTTCCTGATTGTTTCGGAGAAAAGACGAAATTAAGATGCTTTACTTTCTGTAGCAACACATAGTTGCATTTTAGTTGTTGTTAATTCTTGTTGCGGCGTTAGATTCGTTTGAAGATGTTTGTATTCTTATGTATGTGTTCATTTTATTTTATTTTATTTTTTTTGTGTGTAATTGTTCATTTTATTTTATTTTATTTTATTTTTGTGTGTAATTGTGCAGATAATCTTAGGATCGTCTTCAATTGCGCGTCGGAAAATATTGGCTGAAATGGGATACGATTTCACTATCATGGTAATGATAGGACAGAATTTCGTGAAAAGTACTTTTTTTTTTTTTTTAAGGAGTTTTCTTGATGGTTTTGAAGGTATTTTTTCTTCTTATAGACTGCGGACATTGACGAAAAAAGCATCCGAAAGGAGAATCCAGAAGATTTGGTTGTGACTCTTGCGGAGGCTAAGGTCAGGTCTCAGCTCTCAAATTCGATTGTAAAATTGTACTAATTTGTTTGCCTGTTACTCGTGTCTGCTTTCTGATTGGGGTGCTTGAGTTCAAGTATTTTCCTTTGATTGCATATGAATATCTCAGGCTGACGCCATAGTATCAAAACTACAAACTTTCGATAATCAAAACAAGGATGACAAACCAACAATATTGATTGCGGCCGATACAGTATGTCTTTTTCTTTGTTACAATATGCATTTTGTGCACATGATGTTCCCTGTTTGACAATAGGATATATCAAAATATGGTGTCACCTAGGGCCATTTATGGATGGAGGATGCATTTCATTTTTAACAGAGGATGTGTTTTTGGTCTGTCTCTCTCTCTTCCCTGGAAAAAAATCTGAACTATTTATGTTCGTTTAGTTGTAACTTGAAAGATTCCTCTTTTTTTTTTTTTTTTCGGGTGTAACTTTTGACATGTGATTTAGAAACTATGCTCATCTGTTTCTGTGTTTTTTATGCCATCTTCAACCATACACTATTTTAGAGTTTTGCACCTAAAATGGCGCAAAGGGGAGCTCCAACCGCGCCGCAAATGCTGCGCCAAAATGGAGATGAACTACAGTACTGTGTCATTAATAGCGTAGCACTTTAGCAATAGTCCAGTGCACTATTTTTTTTTTTTCAAGTTTTTATCCAATTTCCAAAATGTCCCCTTTCAAATAAAATATCGAAGAATAGTTAAGGGATAAAAAGGATATTTGGGTAAGCGATAGAGAGAATATTCGGGTAATATTTGGATTAATGGGTTGGAGATGAAAAATAAAATAAAGACCAAATTGCTCTATTTTAGATATTTTAGAGTTTTGATTGCCCCAAAATAAAGATATGGGTTGGAATTGCCTTATATGCTTTTTTTGTTTTTGGCTTGTAAATGTTTTTTACTTTGGTACTTTTTAGGCTATGTATTTTGTTAAGTCAACAATTGTGGTGTACAAGGTTTCAAAAGGCTAGTTTGGGTACTAATGCGTTTTGTCCTTGTTGAGGCGAGGGGTAAACCTTGAGGCGTAAGCCTCAAATTTTGTATTTAAAAAACACATTTAGAGATCTAAAATATGAATAATTGATAAACAAAGCCAATAAATCATCATAAAAAGTCATAAGAGTCACAGAATTGGAAAATAAAACCTCAAGTATCAAACAAACCGCGATGTAAAATTCAAACACACAATAAAAGGTCTCATAATGCAAAAAGCTAAATTAAATATAGAAGCCTAGTATCTAGATTTAGAAGGATAAAATGCCAAACCATCCTAGCCTTAGAACAAACTAGACTTAGTAAACTAGTAATCATCCTCCAAATTATCATGGCTTGAAGGATCTTCTGAGGAATCGTCATATCTTATTGCCCTATCATCCTCCCCGTCATCACTATTAAGATCTTCTCATTCCTCTTCATCCTCATGCACATTAGTTGCATGCTTTTTTCTCTTTCCTAGAAGAAAAACAAAAGTCAATAACGAGGTACTTCACTACCTTACTAAACCATTCTCTAGACCTTATAGTATAATAAACTAATAGTAATAGATTCTAACATGCTGCTTTTGGCATTCTCATGACAACTTTTCTTTGAATTTCTCACCATTTTGCTCAATCACTATAAGCAAAATAAAAAGAAAAAGATCACTAAGAATATGTAGGAAACATTACTCAACGTAATAGAAAGAAAACAAAGAAAAAAGGAGAGCTCGGCCGAAAAAAAAACAAAGCTCCAGCCAAAAAAAATCTCTCGACCAGGAAGAAAAACAAAGGGAAAAAAAAGAGAAGTACATGTGCAGTTCCAGCTTGGCCAGAGAGAAAAAAGAAGAAAAAAAGGAAAAAAAAAACTGAAACTAAGAGAAAAAACCTGAAGTGAAATGCAGCTCCAGCTCGGCCTAAGTAGAACTTCGTTTTCCCCTCCTCTGAGTGCAGCACGACCAAGCAGCAATGAAGAAGATGAGCATGTGAAAAGCTGAAGTGGGATGGGGTGGTGGCTGAAGTGTATGTAGGGTTTTGTTATTTTACTTTAGTTGTTTTAGAGTTTTTTGGGCTGAGACTAAATGAGATGTTTAAAATCAGATTTGGGCCTCTTAAAACTACAGCCAAAATCTGATAAAAAAGGCGCTAATACTTAAAAAATAGGGAGGCTTAAGCCTCCCCAATAGCACTGAGACTTAAGCCTCATACCCACCTCATATACGCCTCCCACAGAATCCTTGAGGCTTAAGCCTCAAGGCTAAATTTCTCCGCCTCCCAGGGAGGCGCGTCTCAATTCAAGCCCTTTTAAACCATGGTGGCAGAGTTGCATTCAAGGATTGTAGCACAAATTTGGTGTCGCTGCATTCAGTTAATGCGGTTTCAGCCGCAATCAAACAATGCGACATTGATTGATGCCACCCATATAAGAAAAAGAAAAAGGAAAAGGGCATCTATGGAACAGAGGTATGGAGAAGGGTTCATCTATAAATACCCTTCTCGACATCCTCATTGCCATCCCATTCCAAATATTTCTTCTTTCCTTAAATGAGAGCCTAAGAATTTTTTTTAAATGTTCCACTTGTTTTCTCCTAAATTGTTTAGAGAATAATTTCTTCTATTTCAAGAGAGACAAAGATTCATTTGTTCTCTCTTTGAATATAGAGAGAAGTGAGTTCTATTATCCTTTTCACAGTGAAATTCTTCACAATCTTGTCTGTAGATGGGAGAGAACTTACATCACTCTTTTCCTCCTTTTTTTTTCCCTTACACGGGCGACATCGATCAGTTCCGCATTATTTGATTGTAGCTGAAAGCCACACTTATTGAATGCGGCGGCACCAAATTGATGCCGCAATCCTCGACTGCGGTTTTGTCGCAATTGTTGAATTAACATATTTGTTATACTGAGTAGTTGGTATAGAGATGCTGAGTGTTTGTAAGGGTCATTGTTCTGGTAATCATATTATTGTTCTCTCGGAAATATTAATAGTCTAGTTGTAGTGTAACTGTGACTTGGTACTTAACGCATGGGAACTTCTTATCAGGCATCGGCCATCCTACCAAGAATTCCCACTGGTGACCACATAATGTGCTTTTTTGTTTAACTTTTGACATCCGATTTAGAAACTATGCTCATCTGTTTATGTAGTTTTTATATGTTTTTTTTTTTGGGCTTGTAAATGTTTTTTACTTTGGTACTTTTTAGGCTATGTATTTCGTTAAGTCAACAATTACGATAGAGCCGTATTCAAGGATTGCGATATTAATTTGGTGTCGCCGCATTCAATTAATGTGGTTTCAGCCGCAATCAAACAATGCGGCATCGATTGTTGCCACCCATGCAAGACCCAAAAAAATAAAAGGAAAAGGGGATGTGTGGAATGGAGGAAGGGAGAGGGGTTCAACTATAAATACCCCTCTCCACATCCTCATTATCATCCGATTCCAAATATTTATTCTTCTCTTAAGAGAGAGTTCAAGCCTAAAAATTCCTCGTAAGTGTCCCACTTCTTTTCTCTTCTTGTATAGGGAGAAGTGAGTTATGATCTCCTTTTTATAGTGCAATTTTTCCAGTTTTGTCCGTGGACAGAAGAGAACTTACATCCCTGTTTTCCTTATTTTTTTCTTTTCTTACATGGCCGGCACCAATTGGTGCCGCATTGTTTGATTATGGTTGAAAGCCGCATTAATTGAATACTATTTGTGCCGCAATCCTTCAATGTGGCTCTGTCGCAATTGTTGACTTAACATATTAACATATTTGTTATACTTCGTAGTTGGTATAAAGATGCTGAGTGTTTGTCAGGTCATTGTTATGGTAATCATATTATTGTTCTCTCGAAAGAATTAATAGTCGTGGAACTGTGACTTGGTGCTTAATGCATGGGAACTTCTTATCAGGCGGCAGCCATCCTACCAAGGATCCCCACTGGTGACCACATAAAGGACGCTGAGCCAACGCTGTTAATTACAGCAGATCAAGTATAAACAAAGCTCTCGAAAATTTTATTCTCACAATTTTTAATGTGTTCTTTCTACCTTGCATAGAAAAATGGAAAATACGTTATTGCATATGTTGATTTATTATACCGTTAAATTGTTCCACAATGTATTGAACTTTAAGTAGTGTGGTGCATATGTTGATTCATGTGTTCTTTAGTTCTTCTTATTCTTCCCTTTTTTTTTTGGCGGGGGGTATGGGTGGCGGTGGGAGTGTTTTTAGGAAATAAAGACTTGAAGATTAGAAAGTTTCCCAACTTTTATATGTGAACTAAGTAGAATCTTTCCTATGTTTTGTTCAACTATTAAACTATATGTTTTAGGGCTTTGTGTCCTCTGGTGGTATACTTGTCTAGTCGTCTTCTGTTAGGATGGAAGGATATGGAAGTACCACATGAAATATTTATCATAATTTGTATTTCCTTTGCAGTTAAGCGTTATTTACAGTGAAGTAGTTCCTTTTTCTTCTTTTTAAGAATTTGAACTCTAGAAACACAGCCGTGCAATATTTTATCCTATTTTTTCTATTTTTAAATACATATGCAAAAGGTCTATATTTAGTTTTTATTAGTTAAATATTAGATTGTAAATGAAGAAAGTAGTTCCCAATGGAATGTAATGACCACATCTTGGCCCTAATTTGTTTTTTCCAACTATGTACACCCTGTTTCTGAATTTTTATTCTCACACCAATCTTCATAGAAGTATCTGTGTTGTCTCTTATTTTTGTGAATACATATATTCATCCAGAGTTACTTGCCACAATGATATCTTGATATCTTTTATACTATAGCAAGTGTATGGCATGAATCCTTCAACGTAAGTGGCCACTTGGTGATGACCGTATTTTTTTAATAGATGTGCACTTGTTCCCCATAGTTGGAGACGAACCTTATTTATGTTTTTCTTACATTTAATGTAAAATGATCTGGAGGTGGTGGTCTATGAAGGTGTAATCAGGGAAAAACCTTCCAGCAAAGAAGAGGCTCGGCAATTTATGAAAGGTTTGCTTCCAATTGCAGTTTATTTCAGTGGCATGCCGTTTATTTAATTTTTTAACTTATTTTGTGACATGAATTGCAGATTACTCTGGGGGACAGGCTGCAACGGTCAGCTCTGTGTTCATTTCAAACCTTAAAACTGGATTGAGTAAGGGAGATTGGGACCGTGTGGAGGTAGCAGCGTTCCATTCTCTCTAATGAAAATTGTTTAAAGTTCACTAATTCTGTCTTCATTTCTCTTTCTAAACATGATTGCCAGTAGATAGTGATAGTCATGTTGATCAATGATACTTCCCACTGATGTTCAAGTGTTCTCTAATCCATAGGAAAAGATGTACAACAGTGCAAGGGATGTCCATAATGTTGTTCAGACAAAGGCAAATGCTATGTTTACGTACACAAGTTCCTTGTGCCGAAGTTCTGAGTTTTATTTGCTATTTTGGCAGTAGGGGAAACTGTTATCTGAGTGTCCAAATTCTTATTTTACGTTTTCCTTTCATATTTTAAATTGAACTTGTATAACCATTTGGTGAGCAATTTGCATTCCAATTGAAAAGTTGTTTATTAGAATTTAAAGCTGACTCCTTTGCTTTGAATTTTCTTTCATTATGACATGCAAAATAAGATTCAGATTATTATCCCTTGCAGATCTATTTCCATGAAATACCTGATGAAGTGATTGAGAAGCTGGTAAGAAAGCTGTCTTCTGTGCGATTTAGTTTTCTCCTTGTTTCTTTTGACAGATAACATTATGTTGCTTTTTCTTCCTTGTTGTTTTATGTCAGATTGAGGAGGGAACTGTTCTCAATGTTGCCGGGGGACTGATAATAGAGCATCCTTTGATTTTGCCGTTAATTAAGAAAGTGGTTAGCGTCTATCTCTACTATGTCATATTGGTAGTATAGATAATATTACGCTGTTGGAGCTAGTGGCAAGCAAAGCATGTTGGCCCAAGATGTGTTACATTTGAAGGTGGCAAAATGGACTGAGCCAAACGAGCTTGTCCATGGCCCACAGGCGTGGCCTGGCCTGTAGGATGATGGCCTAGGATCAGCTTCTTAGGGTCGGGCTAGGCCTATACATCTTGGCGTGCTTATTTATTTATTATTCAAATTTTAGTTTTTTAAATTAAAAAAAAAAACTCTTCTAACCTATAAATACTCCCCCCCATGTTTTTTTACACTTTCAGCCTAAATACTCTTTATTCTCTCATTCTCAATCTCTTTTTATTCTCAAATTCCTCTTTTCTCTATAATTCTAAATACTTATGTAATTTTCTTAAGGTTTTTTTTATCGACTTATATACTTATTTTTAAATTTTTATCAACATAAGTTACATAACATATAATTTATTTTTATAACTTTTATTTTTAATTGATATATATTTTATTTTTTTAATTTTTTTTAAAATCGGGCCAGGTACGAGTTGGTTTGTTCTCAGCTCGCATATGGCTCAACCCTACCCACATATGGCCCACCTTGGAGCTCAGTAGGCCTACAGGCCGAGCTGGGCTCCCACACTATCCGCATTTTTAGATAGCTTAGCCTCACTTGCATTTCACTATAGGCTTGTTTTGGGCGAGCTGGGACGGGTCCGTCCATTTTGCCACCCCTACGTACATTGCATCTATTTTAATAGTCCGTTAATTGGTGATTGTGTTTTATTTTGTACCCCTTTTGTGCACGTGCGTATGCTTCCTGAGTTTAACGTGTGACCCGTGGTTTTAATTGAACTTGAGCAAACTGTAATCCATGGGTGTTGTTTGGTAATACTTTTATTTTTTGTTTTTTTAAACACAAAAATGAAAGTATTTTTTCTTATTTTGTTTTTTGCATTTCAAAAACAAAAATGTGTTTGGTAACAATATTGTACTTTTTGTTTTCTAAAATAAAAAAAATAAATACATATTTGGTAACTAACACTTTACTTTTGAAAGTGAAAATCAAAAGATAGTAATAAAGGAAAAAGGAAAGAGAAAATAGGAGAGAAAAAATGGTATTTTTTAAAATAAAATTTTTAAAAGTGATATTTTTCTAAATATTTTGGGAAATTTTTGAAAAAAATTTACTAAATTTTACAATTATATTATGAAAAAAATACCACTTTTAAAATTTTTATTTGGAAAAATATAACTTTTAAAAATATTTAGAAAAATACTACTTTTACATGAAGCTACAGAGATAATAAAAATATTTAGAAAAATACTACTTTTACATGAAGCTACAGAGATAATGACAAGAGAAATAGTGACGAGAGAGACAATGTTAAGAGAAATGGTGATGCGAGTCTAGATTTGTTTGAATTTGATACAAGCATTTTTACAAAATTGTTTAAAAAAAATTTGAAAGTAAGAAATTTTTGTTTTCAAAATTAAAAATTTTGTTCTCTAATTAAAAATACAAAAAACAAAAGTAGTTTTACTAAACATACTTTTGAAAAGTATTTCCACTTTTTTGATTAATAAAACAAAAAAACTGTTTAAATAAATGGTTAGTTAACAAGCCCATAGTATAACACTTCGTAAATATGGGTTGAGAAAATGTCAATTTACAGCTTTTTCTTATAAAGTTAAAGCGGAAGATTCGACCGATTTTGTTTCCCTTACCATTTATAATTAAACTAAAGAAAAACTTGTTGAAAATTTAATTTTTACTTCATAATTGAAATAACTCTCGAAATAAAATTTAAATTCATATACTCCATAAATATAAAATACTCAGTCTTGATCCAAAAATAAATACTTATTGAAAATAAAACGTAATGTTGTTTAAAACATTTGAGTGCCATTCGGGATTCTAATACCACTAGCCAATCTCTGACAACCTTCTATAAGATTTACTGTTCATCTAGAAAATTTAAATGAATGGAAAGAGTTTGTACCCAATAAGCAAATCTCGTGCATGTAATAAATGTCATGTTACATTATCATGTCATAAAACTTTCATATTTGAGCTCATGATATGCCAGGTATATCAGAAATGATGGGCCATAAACGTGATGTTATGACAAGCATATGTGACATTATAGCTATATGGATCCTATATAGCTATCGTACTATAATGACTAGCATCACAATTTAAATTTTCGTTTTTAACATAGTGACTATAGGTCATTTAGTCGGTTGCCCATATTTCTTTCAAAAACTTAATAAACACTTAAAAAAACGTTCTTCTTGAAATATAGTATTTTTAAAAATTTATTTTTATTGAAAATTATAATTTTTCATGCAATTATGTATGCACATGCTCATGACATACCTACATACTTAATGCTACTAATATTGCAGAGCATAGAAGAGCATATTAGTATAATCATAATTGTATCACATTATAGCACATAACTTCTCACAACTAATATTAGATTTACTTATCTTAGGTCCTTACAAAATGTTTTTGTGTTTGCAATAATGTTCATTATATTTATTAATACGTGTTTTATTGTTCATAAGAAACATATTTGTGTCTTAAAAAATACTCATAACTTACAACTATACAATCATGTTTCATAATATATATAACTAAAAATTGTAAATTTTTAGCAAACAATGTATACTTAAAGAATTTTAGATATTGGTATAAAATTTTATTTATTCTGAAATTTTACAGAAATTATTATAACATAAAAACAAAGCTACAGAAAATTATCTAGAATTTTTTTAACAAGATTTAACACATTTTGTTTAATTTCTAATATGTGGATTGAAATCTAATAAAAACTATCAAAGCTGCGACCATCAATCCATTATTGAATTTTCTAGAATTGTTTCTATAATATTTTAAGGGAACATTTTTAACACATTTTTACACATAGTAAAAAATTGGGGATTTCAAATTATACTATTAAATAACACAAGGATTCTTAAAGTTATACCTTAAAATTTATGACAATAATTAACTTACAAAACCATATTTTACAACGAAAATCATAATTAATTATAGATGTTTCCGAAAATTATGAAAATATTTTGAGCCTCTTATAACATATGTTAGTGTTTTGTAGAGGTTTCAAGTCTAAATAAAATCAATAGGGTGAGGCTTTGAGGATATCATTTCGTACAAACAGAACTGTCAGATTTATTGGGATTTATTGGTTCTATAAATAGTATGTATAGAAAATTCTAATATAATTCGAAACAACCCTTTGAAATCATAAAGTAAACATATAAAATTTATCCTTTAGCTTTTCTTAGGTAACAACCAGCATGTATTTAAAAATTTATTTAAAATCATTGGAGTAAGATATGAACTTAAAAATTTCTAGAAATTAAGTAGATAAATAGGACGATATCTCATAAAAATTTCAGATTTTAATATAATTTCTAACTCCTAATAACATAGGTTGAAATTGAGTATAGCGTCAGTAAAGTATAGAATCTTACTAAAAATTATATTTTTTTGAATCTTGAAGAAAACTAAGAGGGAATTCTTGAAATCACAATGAATAAACAGAAACTTTGAGAGAGGGAGAGAAAGAGAGAGAGAGATGAAAATATAAGAAGAAGCTTGATTGTGAAAGAGAGAGAGACATGAAAATATAAGAAGAAGCTTGATTGTGTTTACATGAGAGTACCCTATTTATAGGCTTATTATAAGCATAAATATACTTAAAATAATTTATTAAGTTAATACTAATTTCACCACTTAGCCTTTTTTTAAAAATTTTTTCATTTGTTATCTTTTGATCGTGCAATTAATTAATTTCCGCTATGCTCATTTACTTATAAAACTAATACAATATTTAATAATATGTGGATACAGAATATGTAGATCGCGTCATGTTTGCATTTAAATTTCATGTAATCAATATAATGAAAATACCTTTCAAATTATTTGTATATTAACTCGGATCATTTTTGCACTTACCAAATTTTATTGTTTTCTAATGTTATTAATTAATTTCTTCTACTTAATAGATAATGGAATGTAAACTTATAAGATGTATTGTTAACCATTGACAAAGTAATAGTATACAAGTAGTAATAATAAAAATAATTTTATTATAACTTTTTGTCAATTTGGCCTAGGTTGTCTATTACTTTTTTCTTAGCATTAAATTGTATCTCATATATATATATATATATATATATACCTATATATAATATATTTAATACTTAATTTATCGTTTGAGCTAGAATTATTAGCAATTTTAATTTAGTTTTTCTAATTTCTTATTGAATCAAGATCAATGATTATTACTTTAAAGGATTTAGAGTCCAATGATAAACACAAATAAGAAATAGTAACTAATTCAATTTGGACTACGATAGATAATTATTGAACTAAATAATTTAGTAAACACAATTAATTAAACCGACGTCATATTAATAATGGTAATTATATATATTATATTATATATCTAATCAAACTTAAACACATAAATATATATATATATTATATTTTATTATCATATATTTGAAAAAGAAAATTAATAATACTTATTAAATTAATCTATTAAGAGTTCAATATTAAATTTAATTAATCAAACAATAATCATATGCATGAATTTGGCATGCAAGTTATTTTTTTTTTCTGTTATTAGACACACGTGGTCCAATTTAGCTTTTATTTGTGTATTCTACTTCGATTATATGTACAAAATTCATTAATATATAATTATTTAATTTACGTGATTAAATAAATCAAATACTCGTATTAAAATTTTAGACTAATAACAAACTTGATATTACGCTTACCGTTGATGCTCATTTGCCTAACTCTCTTCTATCTCTGTAAACGAATCTGATTTGGTGTTACTGCATGCAGTTAGGAACAACTGATAGCGTGATGGGACTCCCGAAGGCGCTTACTGAGAGACTTTTAAAAGAGGTCCTCTAGTTTCAGCAACCTGTTGCATCGTTTTATTCAGCTGGTATCTGTCTAATTTGGTCCCCATTTCTCATTCATTTGCCTTGACCATATTCGAATGACTGCTATTCTCCAAGGCACATCTATTATGCAACACTTCAGATAAGCTGCTTTTGCTAGTGTTGAGAAGCACCGCAGTCTTTTTAACATTATGCCCTTGTATCGTATTGGTGACAACATACACTGAAATAGACTCCAACGATGGTAGATTTATCATAATGTCCTATTTGATTGCAGCTTCCTGTATCGATTTTTTTCTGTCTATTGCAAATTCTAAGTGCCAGTATCTCAGACAAGGGTCAATTTCATGGATTGGGCTATCGCAGACATGGGTCAGTTCACCAATGGCAATGCCATGAACTAAGGGAGAAAAGGACACGCGGGGCACGATGGTTACAATGGCCATTGGCCCGTATATTTTTATTTCCTATTTTGTTCTTTTAGTTTCCGTTATAGTGCTATGTTTGGACATTTTCTAGTTTCCCTAACTACCAGTAGGCTTAGATATTGAGATCATGAAAAAAAAAATAAACTCACGGCGAGACAATTTATTGTTATTGTTATTACTTTTCATTTTGCTATTGGGGTTTCATTATATATACATGCATATAAATATATATATATATATATATATATTGTATATTATGTGTAGTCAGATTATGTTGGATACAAATCTATAACGAGTGTATATGGTAACTTGTTACGACAAGTTAAGCCTGCGATCAGCTGTAATTAAGTGCTAAAATTCGTGGGGAGAAAATATGTTGTATGATTGTCATTCAATTGTAGTTAACTGTAAAAGAAATATCTCAAAGTATGCACTTTCTGTAAATTTGACCCTATGTTTTTGATTCTGAAAAAAAAAACTTCACATTTGGAATTGCAATAAATTTGTACCTTTCGTTAATAAATTAAAATAACCCTCATAATCTTGCGATATAATGTACTTATTGCCAAACAAAATTAAAAGAATTAAGAAAATCAAAACAAATTATACCAAATCCTAATAATAAAAAACAAACTTTCTTCTTTCTCTGCCATGGCCGCAAACAACCAGCCCCACGTATCCTCTACTCCACAACTCATCTTTCTCCTTCTTTGTGGATAAAACCTTCTCTTATCTCTTTGTTGGAGTTGTTCTTATCAATTGTTCACGTGTCTTCGCTATTTCAGGATGCTTTTGATCTCATTTTGAACTGATGAAACGGGGGTGGCCACCTATCCGATGTTTAAGTCAGATATTTACTCCCGAGATTGAGTAGCAAAGACTGAGTTTTTCTTTTGTCTCATAACAAAAAATTGTCATTTATCTCTCTATGTATATATCTATATATATCTCTTCGGGGAGATATATGGCGTATATATATAATCCTGGAACCGAGAACCTGTCGGCTCTCAATCTCAGGATTGAGTACCCTTTTCTCGTCAGGACTTATTCCGAAAATCACAGGCCGTGGTCACTGTAATTTCCCTTACATCATCGTGATCTGCTTTATGTCGTCCTGTCAGGACGGTTCGCCTAATGCGCACACTTACCTAGGATTGCATTGAATGCCCTGTCTAGATCTGAAGCGGCGCGCTGCCCCTAATGATCTTCTGGCGGAAGACCCTCGAGACTTCTGACCCCCAGCTGTCGCAGCAAGAATTAGATTGGGTTGAACCCGTCCAGGGTTTGGGATGGGTTCGGCCTGGCCTACGACAACCATCGGGCCCAAGTCGTATCACGTGCGACTTATGTGGCTTTCAAGCAGTCTTCTTGGACATGTATTGAACGGTGTATCTCCTGCTATCTGTTCCGCCACTTAATCGTCCATGTAGCTCACGATCTAGGAGTGGGTCCCACAACTGCCTTCCCTATTTGATGGATTTCAGCCATCAAGTGGGGGAAATCATGCCTTTAGTTCGCCAATTCGAAGGGTACGCATGTCTCAAATCTGATGCTGACGCACGCCAACTCGTGCCACAACCTTTTTCAAATTTTCGAAATTTTGACGCTTCCGATTTCCTCGCACTGTTCTCTTCCAGGGAAAAACTTCTCAACTTCTCTTTTATAAAAAGCCGCGCTTGTACTCATCTCTTACTTTACCGAAATCTCCAAGTACTCTTGCTTCCTTTCTTTCAAAATTTCCAGCCTTCTCAAATCTTAGGGTTTCCGAATCTTCTCTTTTCTAGAAACTTTTGATTTCTTTGATCGCACCCAAGATAATGGCTCTAAACCAGAGTCAGAAGCTCCATCCCATTGCGGATGCCGAGTTGGGCTCGTTAAGGAGGCAGGTCTGCTTCCCTGGCAGAGTCACCTTACAAAGAGTCGAAGGTTTGATGGACTGGTACTTTCGCCCCTCCGCTCCCGAAGGCTCCATTGTCTTGGGGAGGAAGCACCTAGAATGGCTGCGGTTTCCCTTCCTCCCCTGGTCCACCAGTTCTTTACCCTGAATGGGATTCACCTGATGCCGTTGAACGCCAACGGGGTCATGATCCTGATGGGACTCTCTGCTCTGTCGGTCCTCACAATGTGTACATCGACTTGGAGGTGGTCTTCTATGCCTACAAGCTCATCCTCATCCCTAAAAGGAGCTCTTACTCTACTTTCTACCTCTAACTGCTTCCGGGCACCACGTTTTCTGGGGATTGCCGAGGTCGGACAAGCAATGGGATTCTCATTCCAGACTGTACGCCGTTGGAGGGGCGTGGTGCTCTCCTTGGGTGAACGGGGAGCGTTTCCAAATCCCTCCATTTTTCCTGCAAAATAAGTACTGAGTTGTGTTTTGATTTTTGGGTCTACGTGCCCTTTGTCCATTTTGTTCATAATATCTGGCCTCGCGCAGCCTCTGTGGAGGAAAACAGATTCGAGCCACTGCTGTTGGCGGGGCGGCTCAAGGAGCTGGAAGGGGTCATCGTCTTCGGATCCTCTGGGGATTGCCGACATATTCAGGCCGTTTTGAATCCTTAAGTGATAACATGATACCGAGGATGGTCTTACATTTCCTCTTTCTGCTGGATGCGTGGGTCATCACTAAGCACCTTTAAGGCCAGCTTGACGCTTCGGCTCTAAACCGGTTCCACCGGGATGAGCAGAGTCGCATCGCCATAGTGGGTCGTTAGATCACGGCCTTGAGCCAGCTGGCAGGTCCCAATGACCTGGTGGCGCCAACCAGTCATGAGCTCGAAGAGGCGATGAAGCTCGTGACCGAGGAGTACATCAGGTTCCAAAGTGAGGGTTAGGGGTGAGTTTATTATGTGCTCTAGGGCTTCGTAGACTAGGTCATGGCCGCGTTCTAATCGTGTCTCTCGTCCTTGCAGGTTCGAACGTCGGCCCTTCGGTAGATCCCTCCCTGGCCAAGGGGAGTACCGTTGCCCACACAGCCCAATCCAATGTCCCCGCCGGTCGGCGTTTGGTGGTATCCTCTGAGGACGAAACTAGGGGGCAGGGAGTTGTCACCCCAAGAACAGGCTTGGACGATGAACTGGAGGGTATATTCGTGTCTGACGGTGGTGTGCCCGTGGTGCCTTCTCCCAAGGCAGGCAGGCCTACGACTCAGGGGACGCCAGCTATAAAGATTCTGTACGGCAAAGGGGCGCCTTCGAGCCTGCTAGGGGGGCTCGATGCGCTGGCTCCTTCTGCCCCCAGCTCCGGCTCGAAGACGAGCGCGGGATCCGGTTCCACTCGCTCCTGTAGGGATATTGCCAAGCTCAGCGGAGGGGCTCCTAGGCTGAAGTCTCGCCTCTCTTCTCCTCCCCTGGTCCCTATGAAGCGGGGTCATAAAGTCGACTCGTCCGAGGGGGAGGAAAGTCCGGTAGGAAAGAGAGGCAGAACTGCCCCCTCTTCAGACAGTGACGATGAAAGGCTACCCTGACCGTCATGAGGAAGAGAAGGTCTGTGCGCGGCGGCCCGTCCGAGCGTGTTGGTCAAGATAAGACCGAAAAATTACAGCTAGGTAGGTTTCCGAGTGAGATGGTTGTCGGGGCCGCTGAAGTAGCAACAATCGTGGAGGCTACTTCTGCTAAGGATGTGTCACCTCCAATTATCGCCGAAGGTGCGCTTGGAGACGCTCTAACTTCTACCGCCCCTACCTCTCCCACTTCAGGAGCGTCAAAAGAAGCTACTGGAGTGTGTTTGGCAGGAGGAGAAGGTATCCTTGCAGTTGGCGAGGTGGAGTCGTGTTCCTCGGATGCGGATGATGCTCAGGGAGAGGGTCCAACTGCGAAGTTCGAGCTGGAGGAGCTCTCCTTGTAGAACGTAGGTCTCGTTGCTGGCCACAGCATTGCGCAGGTTTGGCTCGTCTAGCTGTCGTCTTCATGCTTTCAACATCTTTGCTGAGCACTGACTCCTCTTTTTATGTTATGCAACTAGCCGCTGTCCAGTCCTTCTACTCTTCTCGTGCTAGCGAGCTAACGGGGCAGCTGAATGCCTGTGTTGTGGCTGCCGAGCGGAGCGAGGTCGCCCTTACCGCATTGAGGGCGGACTTCGACCTGTATCGGAGCCTGGATGAGGCTAGATTCAGTAGCGCGGTGGCTCATGCTTTGAGCGTATAGAGGGCCAGACGTGAAGAGATGGTCACCAGGTTGGCCGAGGTGGAGGGGAAGGTCCAGTCTCTCGAAGCCGAGGTTTCGGGTCTACGCTTAGAGGCTGAGGCTACCAAGCTGGCCCAAGCTGATCTCCAGGTCAAGGAGCAGGAACTGCAGAGCGCAAAAGCCGAGACGAGGCTGGCTTTCATTGCTCGTGACAGAGCCGTCGACGAGACTAAGGAGGCGAGGAAAGCCGAGGCGAAAGCTAAGTTAGAGGCTCATTCCCTGCAGCGCAGACTCGACTGGTCTAACGAGGTAATCCGATAACTCCATTTGGATCGCTGTAAACTGATGGATGCTCACGTGGAGCTGACTCGCAAGCGCGGTGAAGATTTTGCCGATATTAACACTCTTTTGATCAACTTATCATAGCGGCAAGCAGAATTGAGGCTAGCGGCGCTAAAAGATAGGCTGACAGACGCAGAGAAGCTCAAGATGAGGTACCAGAGGCAGGTGGACATTCTTTCTGTGGAGAGCTATAGGTCTGGCTGGGAGAACAGGGAATTTGAGGGCCACACAGAAGTGGTGACGCCAGACCAGTTCGATGAGCAGAAGGGTGCTGAGAGGGACCGTTACTCTGTTGGGTACTACATGCAATAGTTAGGGGACGAGATTAACATCGCGTAACCTGCTGATGTACTGAAGATGCTCGACGAAGAGAATGACAGACCTTCTACATCTGCCTCGGTAGCCCAAGAAATTGTGCCTGTTTCTGACCTGCCAGAACAAGCCACGGAAGTTCCTGAGGGCTAGCCCGATCCTGGCGCTTTGACTAGTGGAGAGTCAAGTGCGGTCATCCTATCTAGTGACGACTCTGAGTCTGAAACGCCACCCCCTGCCGAAGCTGGACCAAGTGCTAAAGCCGGCATCGCTCCCCCTGCAGGGGTAATTAGGGCCCCCTAGCTCTTTTGTGTACATGTAAAGTACTAATTGTATAGTGTAAAGCTGACTCTTGTTGCAAACATCTGCTTAAATAATAAAATGACGTACTTTTCTCACGTTTATCCTGTTTTTTTTTTGTTACCCGCATTTGTGGTCAGAGTTGGATATCATATACGATGCCATTCCCTTGTTGGTAGTTCGGCTGACCTTTGGGTCTGGCCCAATCGTATATGATTTGGATTTAATAATGAATTCTCTCCGTACTATGACTGACGAGATTAACTCCAGAGATTGGGATGTGAGTTCCGGCTCGTCCGGCTCTGAGGATGTATAATTATTGTTATGAGTTATCTTGGCAGAATTTGATCCGCGCGTATAGCTGGACTTCTCTGACCCTAAATGGGATCGCACCAGGAATCAGCTCCATGGGTTGGTCGATTCCTGCTTAGACCCATCGCTACAGAAGAAAAGGCATGGGCTCGGCTCCCACCGCGAGCAAACATGGCGTTATCACTCCGAAGTATCCTTGTGAGTCCGTCCAAGACTTGTTTTTGACAAATAAAGATACTGGGTATGTGTCTCTATCGACCACGCACTTTGTAATTTAAGCATTAATAAACAGAATTTGGTTTTGATTTATGTCCTTGTGTTTGGAGATTATATACCTGGTGTCCTGTGTAACATATCTGGATCTACTTTCAATGGGTAGACCCTGGCCCCGTTTACCTTCAACCTACCCGTAGCTAAGGTACTCTCTGGGGAGGGTCTACTTCCAATGGGTAGACCCTGGCTTCGTTTACCTACTGCTTACGTGTAGTTAAGGTGCTCTCTGGGTAGGGTCTATTTCCAATGAGTAGACCCTGGCTCCATTTACCTTCAGCTTACGTGTAACTAGGTGCTCTCTGGGGAGGGTCTTATCGCTCAATTCTTCCCAAACAAGCAAGTGTTTTTTGAGGGTCGGCGGCAAGTTTTGTTCCGCAGTCTGCTGCCCTTTGTATATTTTGTTGGGTCATCGGTAAGTATTTTATTACGCAATGCGATTCCTACAGTACGATCTTTACTGAGGTCTACTGGCAAGCATTTATTGTTCAACTCATTCCTTTTCGTACGTTTCCTCGGATCATCGGTAAGTATTTTATTGCGCAATGTGATTTCCACAGACGGTGCCAAACTTTTGGAGCTGTTCTTACCAACTGTCCACGTGTCTTCGCTATCTCAGATTGCTTTTGACCTCACTCTGAACTGATGAGGCGGAGAGTGGCCATCTGCAAAGACTCTCTGATGTTTAAGTTAGATAGTTACTCCCGAGATTGAATAGTAAAGACTGAGTATTTCTTTTGTCTCATAACAAAAAATTGTCCTTTATCTCTCTATGTATATATTTATATATATCTCTTCAGGGAGATGTATGTCGTATATATATAATCATGGAACCAAGAACTTGCCGGCTCTCAATCCCAGGATTGAGTACCCTTTTTTCGTCATGACTTATTCCGGAAATTACGGACCGTAGTCATCGTAATCTCCCTTACATCGTCGTGATCTACTTTCTTCCGTCCCTTATAGTACGAGCCTGGCAAAGGCGAGACTCCGACAATCCGTCGTCCTGTAGGGACGGTTCGCCCAATGCGCACATCTACCCAATATCGCATTGAATACTCTGTTTGGATCTGGAGCGGCGCGCTTCCCCTGATGATCTTCTGGCAGGAGACTCTTGAGGCTTCTGACCCCCAGCTGTCGAGACAAGAATTAGATTGGATTGAACTCGTCCAGAGTCTGAGATGAGTTCGGCTCTGGCCTATGACAACCATCAGGTTTAAGTCGTATCACATGCGACTTATATGGCTTTCAAGCAGCCATCCTAGATACGTGTCGAACGGTATGTCTCTTACCATTTGTTCCGTCACTTAATCATCTATTGAGCTCACGACCCCGCACTCTCTATTTCTCTCCTTTCCTTTAACTATGGTTGTTGTGAAATTAGATCTAGCTTGGGAATTGAAATTGTTGGAGTGAGAGGCGCCTAGGAAGTGGCAGAGGAGGTCACGTGATTGGACATGGCCGAGTTGGAGCGCCTTGAGGACCTGCTTGAAGACGAGCACATGACATGGGATTCAGAGGACCCCTCTCTACTCGAACCTATACTCTTGGGCCGACTTGTTCAGGATCTCGATGAAGATCGGGTGGTTCACGAGTTTCGTGCTCACCATGAACCGCTCCATCTCGTCGTTGACGTAGACCGGCACGTGACACTCCTGCACGACTGCGGCAGGCGGGGATGATCACCGCCGGAGCTTGGCTCCGAACGACTCGGTCCTGTGGTTTCGGGGGCGAGTTGCCGCTGAGGACGAATTGGAGCGGAGTAGGCGGTACTGTGACAAGTTGGCGACTCAGGCCGTCAACCGTCTGATCGACTGCCGTGAATGATGTTGATCCTTTTTTAATTGTTTTTTTTTTTTGAAAAAATTATAACTCTAATTAGTTTTTTATATATTTATTTTAAATATTTTAAATAGTTTATAAGTGTTTGGCAATATGAATAAGCTAATCTTATTCTAAATTCCATGTTTAATGAGGGGCAAATTGGACAATTGAAGCATGGAGGGTATACATTTATTGCAATATGGTTTGAACCATTCTATATTTGGGACCAGAGAGTGGGACAAGTCCACTGAGGTGATTCACGGAGAGTAATGGAAGACTAGTACTTAGAAAGTAGTTTTGATGAATATTTTAATTCAAATATACTTGCACCATATGTATTTTCAAGGAGTAATTTTTGTAAAATTATTATTATTAGGTAAAATGCATTTTGTATATGGATAATGATAGTTGTATTAAAATTTATACTAAATTTTTTATAACATATGTACTATTTGAGTTGGTATTATTTAATTAGTGTATTAAAACTTACCACAAATAAGTTAATCATATTTACCCATTGAATATTATTAACTTGCATGTTTGGTATTAAAAATTTTAGTATATATAGCATTATCTTTATATATATAAATATATATATATATATATATATATATATTACGTGCACCAATTCTTGAGTAGGTATTTTGTTTTATCTATTTATATGTATTATTTTGCATATGGAGGTGTTTTTTTGCCGAGTAAAAAACACGGGGTTGAATTTTCAGGAAGTGCATACTTGGGGGTATCTTGTTTACAGTTTACATGTTATAGTTTTCCGTAACCAGTTAGCTCATTGTTATTTATTTGGCTATTGTGGGTTACTATTTTCTTTTTATTTACCATATTCTTTTTCACTTTTGAAGAAAGGGGTGCCATTTTCATGAATATATATATATATATGTATATATATAGGGCATCAATTCAGTATGTAATTTTTTTAACTTATATGTAAGTGTCATTTTGACTAATAAAAATTTATCATGTATATTTTTTTATAGTAAAAAGTATGAGAAAAAAATAACATTAAGGATGCACGTCTTTTCACGCACCTCATTATAGTCGTTGAATTATCTTTAGATGATGATCCAATGACTAAAAAAAAATACTTACACATAGGTAAAAAAAAAAACTTATTATATAAAGGTGTTTTTTTGATGGGTATGGCATTATCTATCATGGATGAAAATCTTTCTTTCAGATTGTTAGATTTTAAATGAGGCTAAAATAATATTAGTAATGTACTAAAAAATCTGATTTGATTAACAAGTATGTTAATTTAGAAAGTAAATTATTTCTATAAATAGCGTGTAATCTGTTTATGACCTCATAACTTGACTTTTTTTTTTTAATTCTCATTTTATATTTAATTTCCTATTTGTAATAGAGTAAATACCAATTTTTCATTCGTTCCTTCATTTATGTTTATAATTTGTTTCCCTTTTTTTAATACACTTTATTTTCTCCATAATATTAATAAACGTGTTTTTGTTTAAAACCCATGAATGTTTTTTTTTTTTTTGAAATGCCATGAACGTTTTTTTTTTTTCTGTCGCACATATCATCATTCTCATCCATCCTATGCTAATGCTTATTATTATTATTTTTTTTCTTGCAACAGAAAAAAAAATCTAGATTATTATGTATTCCTGATATATGGACAAATATTGTTATAAATATCTTAAAGAAAAATACATAAATCTAACATATCTTGTTTTTGCTAAAAAAAAAAAATATTCTTGTAGCAAAATAACCAAATTTTGTATCCAATTTAAGTATATATCTGTTTTTTAAATATTATAATAAAATGTCCGATATATATGTTTATATATCGAGTGTAAACTATTATATACCAAACATAAAAATTTATATACTCAATACATTAACTGAAATTGGTAATTAAACATATCTACTAAATATAAAAATATATATTTAGATATTTAGCTATAAAATTTAAAAAATAGACATCTATTTAATCAAATTAAAAATATTCGTCATCCATCTAAATTTCTTCAAAAAAAAGACAAACTAAAATATTATTTATAATTTTATATTTGGTCATGTTGATATTAGCTTGAAAAATTATAATCGATTGTGTAACACTGCTAACAATTTTTTATTTTTTTAGAAAAGGAGTCACTATTAATGTTTTTGAACAATTCCATACGTTTTAGTCAATTTCTGTTTATTTTTTTCCTTCTCGTTTAAGAGAATCACTTTCCCTTATTTGTTTCCTTGAAAAAAAATTTATTCTTAAAATTGTACCAATTTGGGAAACAGAAAATCATTCCATAAAAGTGGGATTCTCTAAAATTGAAAAGGAATAAAAATAAGAATAGACAAAAGTAACTTGCCATAGTAGGTTGAAAAAAAAATACCCATCTATAGTACAAAACCAAAAATACTCATGGAAAACTCCTCCTATATATAAATGTGTATTGTAAAAATCTATTTTTTAAAAAAGATAAATAAGTAATTTTGAGCCAAGGGTAAAATAGTAAATTCGAATTTTTGGATTAATTAAATCAAAATATCTGAAATGCATTTGGATACTTTCAAGTCTAGGTTCATTCGGGTTTAAGTGCAAAGGAAATTTTTAAAATTGTGACTAAAGCAAAATTAAATAAGGGCACGAATGAAATAAAATTTCAAAATTCAGATTTAAGTGTAATTAACGTGAACAAAGACTAGCCAACCACATTTTGACACGTGGACTGTAGTTTAAAAAATTTCCTATAAATCCCTCAACTCACCTCTCTTTCTCCCTCAAGTCCCCGAGACTCTCTCTCTCTCTATCTCGACGTCCTTCACTGTGCAGCACCTACGAGCAGCCACCGGCGTCGAGTCGAGACTAGAGCTCCGAGCAGTAGCTGTGCGACGTCTAGGCGACACTACGCCGCCCATCTCCGGCGACTGTCGCGCAGGCGCGAGAAAGAGCTCGCGAAGCCACGGATCCTCGCGGCCAAAATTGTTGTTCCTCCGCCGTGCGCCGCCACAACCAGCCAAGATCTTCTCCTAGCATCGGCCCCGACAGATTCAAGCCAGGGATTGCCAGAAAATTGGCTCCGGTGAGTATTTAACCATTATTGACCGTTTTTGTAACCAAAAATATGATATTTTTATAATTATTTTCATAAAGTTCAAATGCTGATTTTAAGACTTTGTGAGATGATTCCATGATTTAAAAAAATAAAGAAATTTAAGTGGATGTCCGATAGTTTAAATTTAATTAAGTAGATGTCTGTTTTTTTAAATTTTTTTATATATTTTTATACTTAGTAGATAAATAGATATATTTATCTACTAATTTCAGTTATTATATTAAAATGTATTGGGTATATAATATTTTATACTTGGTATATAAAATTTTACACTTGGTATATAAACATATATATTGGACATTTTGCTATAATATCTGATAAAAGAATATTTACTTAAATTGGGCCCAAATTTTAATTATATTTCTATAAAGCCCAAATAAAATAAGACCATAGTTGATTATGTTGTGTGAATTTGACGTCTAATTTGCGAGGATTTAAGGGTTAGTATTTTCAAAAATATTTTTAAAATTGATATTTTTGTAATTATTTTACAAAGTAATTATTTAAGCCATATTAATTATATGTATTGTTAGAGGAGTTAAAAACATTAACAAATATGATTCTGTGGCATTAAAAAGATATCCAGAAATCCAGAAGTACGTTAATTTTTGAATTGAATACGTGGACGTTTTTCTGACTATTTTGAAAAAAGTGATATTTTGGTAACTTTCATATTTTTTAAGCTCATTTAAAGCTTGGAAGCTCAAAACCATAATCCGATTTCGAATTTGGACTCAGTGAAATCGATAGATGAACTTTGAATGTTTTGAAGTGGCACGAAAATCGAAATAATTGCTCATGAATAATGTCATTTTGTGTGCCACGGGATGGATCTTGTATTAGGACCCACTTTTGACAAATTATATAATTAACCTAATATTTTTGGGTGTTCCGAATTCAGTATTGTGGCATCCCCCGATCCCAAATGCGTACGTAAGGATATTCGTCAAAATATTTAGTGAGATTGGGAGACGCCACTCGACTTAGAACTGATAAAATCGGGGAAAATTAAAACATTTTAAACTTTATGGGATAAAACGGGAAATTCCACTCATAATTATACGTAGTCTAATATATACATATATAGGTACTCACGAAGTGGACCTCTCATAAAAATATACATAATGTACACACACACACAAAATAGGTACAAAATTGTCTCTCAGGAAACCACAGCGTCAAAATGCCCATATA
>JXTB01000430.1:159610-191632 GCA_002914805.1 Parasponia andersonii
TAATTAAACACAGTTCAGTATAGTAACTGCCACCTCGTGCTTACCTGAAACTAACATTTTGGAAAATGCTAGAAATGGTTTCTATACATTAAATAAAAGCTATTTGAAGTTTTAAATGCACAGTCAATTTGGCTCCGAAAAGCATGAAAAATGCATTTTACCGAAAAACTACTATTTGACCAAGTTATCAACAGATATGATTTTAATGCATGTTCGTATAGTATTACTATTCATAATATATTCTTTGCCCCTTTCACACACCAAGCTCTCTCTCTTTGAGGGTACTGAGCCTTTACACTGTATGGGAGCCCTTCCACAAATATTAGTACAATAATACAGATCATTTAACAATCAGAATGAGTAATTTACCATGAAAGTGATACTAGTTGCTTGATATGTCTATTATGCAATATGAATATGTTTATTATTAGCTTATTATTTATGTGAGAATCTTGGGCATCACAAGTATTGACCTTCGTTTCTCAATCTGAGGCTCCATTAGAAAAGTCACTTTTTTCAAGTGAGTTTACCGGGATTTTAAAATGACCGTTTGAACACCCAAGTAACCAACTAGAGATTCTTAGAGCGCCATTAGCTGTGGTGTAGCTACCATTTCGAGGTAAGGGTTTAATTACCTAGTTTTATACTGGTTTTGATTTATAATTACAATATAATTGATTTATGAAAAATCATGAATTGTACGATAATTGATAAATTATTGAAATACATTGGATTATATTAGAATTGGACTGTGTGGAATTTTAGACCTATTTTTAAATTGTGATAATGAGGTAATACAAGGGTGTGTTGCCTATGTTACAGTAAATCCATAAATAATGCCAAGTGGTATTTTTAAAACATTATTTGGTGAGTATTTTGCATGGTTATTGTATATCCTATTACATGTTGTATACACTATAGGATTACAAACTTGAGTTCCATTATTGCATCATGGTAGTTTAGATCACTGGCGAGTTGCTACAGTGCTAGGTGAAAGACTTAGGCCTCTACTCAGGTTTTTGGCTGATACACCTACAAGGGCCTAATGGGAGGATGAGAGCTCACTCAATTATTTTATAAACTTGGTTTTGGTTTTGATTTTGAATATGAGATTATTCAGAATATCAATTATTTTAGAAACTTAGTTTATAAATGGATTTTAGAAAATGTATTAACTATGCATGTTTGATAAAATTACGTTCATTCAAAAAGGTAATTAAATTTCTACTGAGCATGTGAATACTCATCTCCTACTTCTTCCACTTTCAGATATCTGACTATTTGAGATAATCATCTTGATGGATGGACAAGTTGTGCTACTTGTATGCATAATTCTATTCTTAGACCCTCTATACTCTATTAACTATCTTTCCTTATTTAATTATTTAACTAAAATTAATAAATCTACTGAGTGGTTGTATGAGGATAGTTTTGCTATTAATTTGAGAACTTAAAACTACAAACAATTTAATGTAACTTATTTTGGACATTGGATTTAAGTTTTCTGTTGAATTTAATTTATCAAAATTTATGATTTCTCAACAAGTATTCAAACGAGATAGCTGAAAATTTTCTTGATCGTTAACGAGTATTTTTCTTTAGTAATTAAAAACTCTTATAGTTATAGAGTTAATAATAATTTGAGAACTAAAATGAAATTATTTAATATTTAGCTTCTCCTGAATTTTGTAAAATTAATATTTTATTTTATTTTTACTTTAAATTACTAAAATCACGACATGTATATATACATTATAAGAAATATGTTTCATTAATTCGTAAACATTAAAAAAAAATATATTCTAAAAACTATACCAATTCGGGGAATAGATTATACCAATTTGGGGTACAGAAAATCATTCCATAAAAGTGGGATTCTCAAAAATTGAAAAGGAATAAAAATAAGAATAGTCGAGAGTAACTTACTATAGTTGGAAAAAAAATACAAAGCAAAACCAAAAATACTCATTGAAAATCCTCCGGTGTATTATAAATTATAAGAAATATGTTTCATTAATTCGTAAACATTAACGAATTTTCGTGAGGAGAAACGTTAGAAATGTTAGATTGGTGGAAGGAGTAGAATTGACAAGTTCTAACTATTTTTTTTTTTAAAGCAAAGACGAGTTCTAACTAATAATTGGCATATATAGTATATAATTTTGCTAATAAAGCGAGCGAAATTAATAAATTAAAGTTAGCAAATCCATTCATGATGAACAACTTAGAGAGAATAAATGAAAAAATAAAATGAAAGAACTTTTATAGCTATTCTTTAATAAAGTAAAATTAACTTAAAAGAAGAATTGACAATTGAATAAGACTCATAAAACATATGAAAATGTCAGGGTGCGCAGGAAAAAAATACATTAAAAAAAAAAAAACCCAAAATCCCGAATAAAAGTATGAATGGCAGCCGCATCAGATCCTTAGTAGCTTCCTTATCCCCAACAACGTCGCGCTTGTTTTATTGGAAACTAAGTAGATTATTGGTACGTTGACATTATGACAAACCACCTTTATAAAACTTTGTCGATGGGACGATGTTCTACTCTGACCTCTGTAGGCAGCGTAGGAGGTTGAGGTTAAAAATACCCGATTAAACAAGATCAAGATGAATATTATGATCATTATCAAAAGTCCAATGGTGGACCAAGGTTGTAATGTTGTCCAGCCTAAACCACACGGCCAGGGAGCTGGCGGAGTGCTCGAGAGGCGGGAGAGTGGCTTCGGAGACTAGTACTAGTCGGTTATGATGATATTGGCCATACTGGAAAGCAAAGACTTTTGATGTTTGAGTTAGCCGGAGGACTACTGAGGTCATGGTTTTCGGCCAGAAAGCTCATGTCCAAATCCTCGATCGGTTAGGGTATCGCCGGGCACGTTGTGGACTTTGGAGAAGGCGGCATTGATGAGGAACTAAGGCCCAGAACGGACTGTTCATCGTCGTATTATAGACGAGGATGGATATGAGTATTAGCAAAAACGTCGAAACAACCATAAGAGGCTCTTGTGAGGGGAGAAAAATCATCAAGATCATGATGTGGCTTTGTGGAGATTGCGAAACGGGAAGACCGATCGCGGCGGTGGGTGCTGTTATTGTAGGCAATGACGAGTATGGATAACGGGATGAAGATACTCTTCTTTTATCCTCCATGTTGGATTAATTTGCTATGTGAAGATGAACTAATGAGACTTGGGTTTTAAGAATATAGGTACTTCTTTTCTGTATAAATAGAGGGATCTCAGTCTCAAGACTAGGAAGTAAGTTTCCTTTTCCTACTCCACCGCCAAACTCGGTTTACGACATTGAGATATATAATAAACTAATTTTGGGTAGCAAGCTTCGGTTTCTCTTTTTCTTTTTCTTTTTTTTTTTTTTCTTCCTGAAAGAAATATTAAGTTATTTTTTTTAATCTATAACAATTTACAATATATAAATTTGGATCTCTTTGGAAAATGCGGACTGCTCCTCTAGCTATTTGCTTCATCTAGTTTGGGACGGATAATTGTACTTCTAGGCACTACACTGGCAACCCTTTTTACTACCCCTTTATCTACTTTAACTAAATAATTTTGGTAAAAAGGTATTGTCCCATTTAGTAACTTTAGTAAGAGGTCTAGTATTTTAACTTGTAAATAATTAATAACTTAGTTATGAGAAATTATACTTTAACCCAATGTATCGAGTAGCTCGACATATATATTTATCGAATATCATCAAGCCACGAGACCTTGAAGATACTATAGATGGCTGTGCATCAGACACATAACATATAATTGATTAAATTGCAAATATAACTGTATGGATTGGAGTTTGAGCATATATGGTACAATCGAAGGCCACAGGAAGGATTGGGTTTGGGCGATAATGGGCTAGCCTGCTTAGGCCCACAATCGGCCGACCCATTCTTGTCCTATCGTCGGCCAGCCCTGTTTTTGTTTTTATATTTATTTATTTTTGCTCAAGAAATCCCAATTTATATAGGAAAATCTTAATGTAATAAAGCAATCAGAAATAATATTTTTGATAATAGTTTGCTTAATTATTTATTTCTAATCTAGTTTTTGTAGTCTTATTTAATATTCTATTGTTATTTATATTCATTAAACATTGAAATTAAATTGTACTTTTTTGTACTTTAGTGAAGAATTCATGAAAAAAGAAAAAAACTGTAAACAAATTACAGCCAAGGCCATATATTGCCAATTATCAATGAAGCAAAAAGGTTATAAATTCACAGCTAACGTAAACTTATTCCAGAATAACTTGTTCAGTGTTGTATCTCTAAATCAATGGATCCTCTCAAAACATAACTTTTAAAAGAGTCTATTGTTTTGTTCCGGAAGATGTTTGATCAGTACTCTCAAAATAAACCTATGTTGCCTCATCCATCAATAAGATATCTGTTGTTGTTGGAGCGGTTTTCACCAACTGTCCACGTATCCTTGCTATCCCAAAGAGCTTTTGACTTCAGGCAGAGTCAGGGAGGCGGGAGAGGCCACCTGCAAAGACTCTACGATGCTTAAGTCAGTTGTTTATCTTTAATTCATGGTAGCAAGGATTTAGTTTTTCTCTGTATGCATCTTTGTCTCTTATTCATAAACTTTTAAATATTTCTTTTTGTATGCGTCCCTCCCTCTTCTGGGGACGCATGACTCATATTTATAGTTCTGAAATTGTGAACCTCCTGGTTCTCAATTCCAGGACCGAGTACCTCTTTCATCAAGACTTACTCCGGAGGTCACGGGCCGAGATTACCGTGATCTCTCTTGCACCGCTGTATCCCCCTTGCACTGTTGTAGCCTAGTTTCCACCGTCCCCTATGGCTCGAGTCTGTCGGGGGCGAGATTTGGACAAATCACCGTTCTGTCAGGACGGTTTGTCCCATGCACACACCTACTCAAGATCACATTAAATGTTCTGTCTGGGTCTGGAGCTGTGAGTTGCTTCCCATTGTACTATAGTGGAAGAACCATGGGGCTTCCGACCCCCAGTTGTCGAGGTAAGAATCAGACTGGGCCGAGTCCATTCAGGGTCTGGGATGGGCTCGGACCTAGTCTCGGACAGCCCAATGGCCTAGATGGCACCACGTGCGACTCGCGTGGCCTTTAACTAGTCACTCTGGACATATGTCGGACGGTGTGCCCCGTTTATAACCTGTTCTGCTGCTTAATCATCCACTTGGTGTATGATTTGAGAACGGGTTCCACAATTGCCCCCATTTCCCCACTTGATGGATTGGTATCTATCAAGTGGGGAAATCGTTTCTTTGTTCTTCCAATTTGAGGGATACATGTGGCTCCCTCATTATCGACGCGGAGACACGCCATCCCATATCACAAAAAAAATTTTAAATTTCGAAATTCCGACGGTTTGGTCTTCCTTGCCCTACCCTTTTCCACGAAAAAATCTTCGGCTCCCTCTCTATAAAAGCCGCATTTACGCTCATTTTGCTGCTTTACTGAAATCTCCAATTATTCTATCCTATCCAGACGATGGCCTCGAATCAAGATCAGGAACTTCACCCCGTCATGGACTCGGAGTTAGATTTGTTGAGGAGACAGCTCTGCCTCCCCGGCGGAGTCACGTTATAAAGGGTCGAGGGCCCTGCGGATTGGTATCTTTGTCCCTCTGCCCCTGAAGGCTCTATTATTTTGGGAAGAAAGCATCTAGAATGGCTGCGGTTCCCTCTTCCTCCTCTGATCCACCAGTTCTTCACTTTGACGGGGATCTACCTGATGCAGCTAAACGCAAACGAGGTTATAATCCTAATGGAGCTCTTCGCCCTGTCAGTTCTTTATAACACGCATATCGACCTGGAAGTGGTCTTTTATGCATACAAACTCACCTTCATCCCCAAAAGGAGCTCCTACCCCATCTTTTACCTTCAATCGCTCCCGGAACGTCACATTTTCTGGGGCTTGCCGAGGTTGGACAAGTAATGGGACTCTCACTCTAGGCTATACACCGTTGGAGGAGCGTGGTGCTCTCCTTGGGTGAATGGAGAGCACTTCCAAATTCTCTCAGTTTTCCTGCAGAGTAAGTGCTAGGTCGTGATTTTCGGGTTTACGTTCTCCTCGTCTGTTATTGCTCACGTTATTTTGTCTTATGCAGCCTCTGTAAAAGAAAACAGGTTCAAGCCGCATTTGTCGGTGGGGCGGCTCAAAGGGCTAGAAGGGATCGTCATCTTCAGGTCTCCTGGGGACTGTCGACACATCCAGGCCGCCCTCAATCCCCAGGTGATGAATATGATGCCGAGGATGGTTTCATACCTTCCCTTCCCCCTGGATACCTGGGTCATCACGAAGTACCTGCGGAGCCGGCTTAATGCCTTTGCCCTGAACCAATTTCGCCGGGACGAGCTCGATCGCATCACCATGGTGGTTCGTCAGGCTACGGCTTCAAGCCAGTTGGTAGGTTCCAACGACCTAGTGGCGCTGACTAGCTACGAGCTTGAAGAGGCCATGAGACTCGTGGCCGAAAGTGTGTCATGCTCCGTAGGGAGGAAGCCACCGCCCCCAAGAGGGCTAGAGGTGAGTTCATTTTCGCATCCTTGAGCTTTGTCGGTCGGGTTATGGTTATGATCTAACCATGTTGCTTGTTCTTTATAGGTTCCAAGACGGGCCCCTCGACAGACCCTTCCCCCGTCAAGGGGAGTACCACTGGACATAAAGCTCACCCAAAGGTAACAACTGGCCGGCATCTCGTGGTGTCTTCAGAGGATGACGCACCTGTGATTCCTCATTCCGATGCAGGCAGACCCCCGATCGGGGAAATGACGGCTATAGAGGCTGTATATGGCAAGGGGGCATCCTTGAGCCTGCCCGGGTGATCTGCTGCTCCAACCTCTTCCGCTCCCGGCTCTGGTTCGAACATGAGCATGGGGTCTGGTGCTGCTTGCCTCGGTGGGGAGATCGCTGAGCTCAGCGGGGGGACTCTGAGGTTGAAATCTCAGTTGTCTTCCCCTCCTCTGGCCCCAATAAAGCAACACCACGAGGCCGGCTCATCCAAAGAAAAAGAGAGCTCGGCGGAGAAGAGGAGAAGGGTTGCCCCTTCTTCTGACAGCGATGATGATGGGGCCATGCTGACCCTTCTGAGGAGAAGAAGGTCCACGCGTAGTGGCCCGTTGGGAGGGAATGGTCAAGACAAGACCGAAAAATCACACTTAGGTGGGGCTCCAAGAGGGACGGTAACTGAAATTACTGATACAGCAGGAGCTGCCGTGGCGTCTTCTGCTAAGGATGTGCCGCCCTCTGCCGTCGCCGACTGCACACTCGGTTATGCCCAGCTTTCCTTCGTCCCTACCACCGCTTCATCGGGGGCGTGCCCAGTTAGGGAAGAGGGTGCCCTTACAGTTGGCAGGGCAGAGCCGCATTCTTCGGATGCAGACAACACCTAAAGAGAGGGTTCAGCCGTGAACCCGAGCTGGAGGCGCTCTCTTTGGAGAACGTCGAGCTCGTCGCTTGCCGTACCTTCTCGCAGGTTTGGCTCGCTCGATTACTTCCATGTTTCTCAGTATCCTTGCTGGACGTTGACCTCTTTTTCATTAATCTTGCAGCTAGCCGCCATCTGGTCTTTCTATTTCTCTCGCTTCAGGGACCTGACCAAGGAGTTGAACTCCCGTTCTACATTGGCAGAGCGCAGTGAGGCTGCCCTTGCCGAGTTAAGGACTGACTTCGACTTGTATCGGAGCCTCGATGAGGCTAAGGTCAGCAGCGCAGTGGCTCACACCCTAAGTGTCGAGAGGGCCAAGTGCGAAGAGCTGGCTGCGAGACTAGCCGAGGCGGAGGCCAACGGGCTCGCCCAATCCGAGGCCATCAGACTGGCCCAAAACGAGCTCAAGGTCAAGAAGCAAGAATTGCAAAGCGCTGGGGAAGAAATAGGGCTGGCCTTCCTCGCTCGCGATCGGGCCGTTGATGATGCTAAAGAGGCGAGGAAGGCCAAGGCGAAAGCCAAACTGGAGACCCATTCTCTGCAACGCAGACTCGACCGGTCAAATGAGGTAAGCTGACATCTTTACTTGGACCACATAAAATTGATGGAGGCTCAAGTAGAGTTGTCTCGCAAGCACAGCGAAGACCTTGCTGACATTAACACCCTTTTAATTGACTTGTCACAGTGGCAAGTGGAGCTGAGGCTGGTGGCGCTGAAGGATAGACTAGTGGACGTGGAAAAACTAAAAACGAGGTATCAGAGGCAAGTAAAAGTCCTTTCTACGGAAAGTTACAGGTCTAGCTGGGAGAATGGGGAATTCGAAGGCCACGCAGAGGTGGTAATGCTAGACTAGTTTAACGAGCAGAAGGCTTCGAGAGAGACCACTATTCCGTCAAGTACTATATGCAGCAGCTTAAGGATGAGATCAACATTGCGTACCCTGCTGATGTGCTGAAGATGCTTGCTGCGGAAGAAGACGGGCCCTCTACATCCGCCTCTGTTGCCAATGAGCTTATCCCCATTTCCGGTCCACTAGAGCAAACCTCGGAGGTCCCTAGCGGTCAGCCTGGTCTTGGGGCTTTAATTGGCGAGGGGTCTGGCACGGTCATTTTATCCAGTGATGACTCCGACCTTGGTACGCCACCCTCCTCCGGGGCTGGCCCAAGCACTGAAACTAGCTGTGCTCCCCCCCTGGCCAGAGGTAATTAGGGTCCCTTGTTTTTGTATATTTATAGAGTTGATCCTTGTTGTAACCGTCTGTATAAATAATAAAAACAGTGCAGTTTTCTTTAGTCTATTCTCTTTTTCTTTTGTTGACCGTGTCTGGGTTTAAGGTCAGATATCATTTATGATGCCGTTCCCTTGTCGGCAGTGCAGCCGGCATTTGGGTTTGACTCGGTCGTAGATGATTTCGAGTTATTAGCGAGTCCTTCTCGAGCTATGATCGACAAGACTAGTTCCAGAGATAGGGATGTGAGTTCCAACTCATCCGGTTTTAAGGAAGTATAACTTCTGTTATGACTTATCTTGGTAGAATTCGACCCGTGTGTGTGGCTGGACTTCTCCAACCCTAAATGGGAACGCGCTCGTAACCAGCTCCAGGGGTCGGTTAACCATTGTTTAGACCCGTTGCTGTAGAGGAAAAGGCCCAGGCTCGGCTCTTTTAGGGAGCAAACTGGGCGTTACCACTCTGAGGTGTCCCTGCGAGTCCGCCCGAGACCCGCTTCTCGCAGATAGAGCTTTTGGGCACGCGTCCCTGCTGACCATGCCCTTTGTACTTTGGGAAATAATGAACAGGGCTCGATTTTAACTTCTGTCTTCATGCCTGATGTATGCGTAATGAAAATTTCTCGCGGGAGGATATGCTTCCAACGGGTAGACCTTGACCCCTTTAACCTTTGCTTTGCATGCCGCCAAAATGTTGTCTGGGGAGGGTCTGCTTCCAACGGGTAGACCCTGACCCCTTTAACCTTTGCTTTTCATGCCGCCAAATTTGTTGTCTGGGGAGGGTCTGCTTCCAACGGGTAGACCCTGACCCCTTTAACCTTTGCTTTGAATGCCACCAAAATGTTGTCTAGTGAGGATCTGCTTCCAACAGGTAGACCCTGACCCCCTTAACCTTTGCTTTGCGTGCTGCCAAAATATTGTCTGGGGAGGGTCTGCTTCCAATGGGTAAACCCTGACCCCTCTAACCTTTGCCTTGCATGCCACTAAAATGTTGTCTGGGGAGGGTCTGCTTCCAACGGGCAGACCCTGACCCTGCTTTCCTTTAGCTTTTCGTATAGCTAAGGCATTCCTTAGGGGGGATCTACTTCCAACAGAATAGACCCTGTCCCACGGTGGGCGCTCCCGTAGTACGATCGCTTTCGCGGCCTGCTGGCAAGTTTTTGATTGCGCAGCTCTTTCTTCTCCGTACATATTCTCGGGCCATCGGCAAGCATATTATTGCACGATGTGGTTCCCATAGTACGATTGTTTTTGAGGTCTGCTGGCAAGTTTTTGGTTGCGCAGCTTTTTCGTCTTCGTACGTTTTCTCGGGCCATCGGCAAGCATTTTATTATACGATGTAATTCCCATAGTATGACTATTTTTGAGGTCTGCTGGCAAGTTTTTAGTTGCGCAGCTCTTTCCTCTTCATATGTTTTCTCGGGCCATCGGCAAGTATTTTATTGCACGATGTGATTCTCATAGTACGATTGTTTTTGATTGTGCGAATAGTGTGTGGGGTCTGCAGCTATGGGCGGACCCTTTTCCATTGCGATCCAAAAGATAAATCCATGTGGCAAAAAGGGAACTTGACCTGTTTTAGATTTAAGCTTTTCAATAATATAAGCATTCACATGGGTCTTACACCATATGCATGTGTCTTACACGTGATACTTTTTCAAGTGCTGAGCGTTCCACGTGTTCGGCAAGTTCTTTCCGGTCTTGAGTTATTTCAGGACATACGCACCATTGTCAAGTGCTTTGATCACTTCATAGGGTCCAATCCAATTAGAGTCCAGTTTCGAGGAATTCCCTGTTCTGACTTTCAAGACCTAATCCCCAGCGTTAAATCGTTGAGCATTAATCTTCTTTGCGTAGTAGGACCTAGCCTGCTGGTGGTATGAAGCTAGGTGGACCAGAGCCATGTTTCTCGTTTCTTCCAGGAGGTCTGTGTTGTGGCTTAGCTGCCGTTCGTTCAAGGGGGCATCTCTTACCACCTCAGAGCGAAGGGTCGGGAGGCCGGCCTCGGTCGGGATCACGACCTCTGATCTGTAGACCATGGCGAATGGCGTTCTTCCAGTCGACCTCCACTCTGTGGTTCGATGGGCCCACACAACGGCCGGTAGCTCTTCTAACCACCTGCCTTTAGCCTTCTGCAAGTTCTTTTTGATATTACTGAATATGGCTTTGTTCGTTACCTCTGCTTGGCTGTTCCCCTGAGGGTAGTTCAGGGAAGAGAAACTGAGCCTCATATCATACAGCTCGCACAACTCCTTGAGCTTAGCATTTTGGAACTGTGTGCCATGATCGGCATGTATCTCTTTCGGAATCCTGTATCAATAGATTATATTTTTCCAAATGAAGTGTGTCTACTTTGTTTACGGTCGCTTAGGCTTCAGCCTCTATCCATTTGGTGAAATAATCTATGGCCAGCAGGACGTATCTTCTCCCCCTTGGACTTCTGGAGAGCTTTCCGACGATGTCCAAACCCCACTTGGCGAACAGCCAGGGTGTTATGTTCGAATGGAGATCCTCCGCGGGTCGACGTTTCATGGGGGCGAACCTCTAGCAATTATCACATTTTTTGACTTATTGGGCCGCCTCTGTCATCATGTATGGCTAGAAGTATCCTGCCGTCAGAGCCTTGTGGGTGAGGCTACGTCTACCAGAGTGGTTGCCACATACTCACTCGTGGATTTCTTCCATCAGTTTCTACGCTTCGACAGGACCTACATACTGCAGCATCGGCCCCATTATCGATCTCCTATATAGTTGTTCCCCCACCATTGAGTATCTAGTAGCCTTCAGCCTGATCGACTTCACTTCTTGGGGATCTGCGGGCAGGTTCCCTAATGCCAAATACTGGGTGATGGGTTTCATCCATCCTTCGTCTGCGGAGCCGGCTGCAAATACATGACATACGGGGGTTTTCGAGGGGGTCCTTCATATTTCTGTCCTCTAGGAGAATCTCTGTGTGTCCCGTTTCTCTGGTCGACGCGCTCTTAGCTAGCTCATCGATTTTCTAGTTCATCTCTCTAGGAATCTGTTCGATATTAAAGCTGCTAAAGTGGGCTTTCGCCCCCATTACTTTGGAAAAGTACCTGTGTAATCTCGGCTCTTTTACTTCGAAGTCTCCCTTGATCTAACCCACAATCAACTGCGAGTTGGTCATTACTGCGATACTCTCGACTCCGAAATGCAGAGCCAGTTCAAGGCCTTGCAGCAGGGCCTCGTACTCCGCCTCGTTGTTCGTTGCCTCGAAACTGAGCCTCAAGTCTTTCTCTACTCTGAGTCCTGTTGGGCTCTGCAGGACTATCCCAATACCTGACCCCGAGGCATTCGTGGATCCGTCAGTGTAGAGGGTCTAGGCTGAAAGGTGGCGAGGCTGAAATGTTTGAAGTGGATCGTGCAGCTCGCCGAAGGATTTGATTTCTACTAGGAAATCTGCTATGACCTACCCTTTCTTTGTTACTCGGGGGCGATACTCGATGTCGTATATCCCCGTTCGATGGCCCACTTGGTTAGTCATCCTGATAAGTCTGGTTTGGCCAAGATCTGTCGGATGGGGAAATCCATGTACACGGTAACAGAGTGTGCTTCAAAGTATTGCCTGAGTCTCTTCTTAGCATTGACCAGAACGAGGACTAGTTTCTCTGCCATACTATATCGCGTCTCGGCGTCCAGAAGTATGTGGCTTATATAGAACACCGGCTTCTACTTGCTGTCTTCCTCGATGAATAATACAGCACTGATCGCTACTTCGAAAACTGTTAAATAAGCGTACAGGCGCTCCCCCCTCTGCCGGGAAAGCCAGGATGGGCGGATAGCTTAGGTACAGCTTGAGGTCTATCAGTGCCTTATCCTGTTCCTCCCCCTGAGCAACAATGGAGCTTTTCTTTATGCACTGGAAGAAAGGCTTGCATCGGTTAGACATCTTGGAGACGAACTGGCTGACGGCAGCTATCTTCCTAGTTAGGCGCTGGACTTCCCGAACAGTCGAGGGTCTCTGCACGTCTGTGATAGAAGACAACTGGGTAGGATTGGCCTCGATACCCCTTCTGCTTACGATGTGCCCCAGGAAATGTCCAGAGGACACCCCGAACGCACATTTCTTAGGATTCAGATGCATCCGATATTGCCTCAGAATCTGGAAACATTTGTCCAAATGTCCCAGATGACCCGAAGCTTCTCTGCTCTTTACGACCATATCATCGATATAGACTTCCATAGTTTTCCCTAGCTGTCTGGCGAACATTTTATTCATGGGCCTCTGGTAGGTCGCCCCCGCATTCTTCAAACCAAACGGCATGTGTCTGTAATAGTACAGGCCTCGCTCCGTAATAAATGCCGTGTGGATCTGGTCTTCCTCGTACAGGGGGATCTGGTTGTATCCCGAGTAGGCATCCAAAAAACTCATCCTATCGAATCCTGCCATTGCATCTACTATTTGGTCGATCTTTGGCAAGGGGAAGCTATCCTTCGGGCAAGCCTTGTTCAAGTTGATGAAGTCTATACAAGTTCGTTCATCGCCGTTCTTCTTCTTCACTACCACTGGGTTGGAGATCCAGCATGAGTATACGCATTCCATGATTAGGCCGTTCTCCAGTAGCATCTCTACCTCCTTGTTGATCGCCTTGTTTTTCCCTGGCGCGAACCTTCGAGGTCTCTGCTTGACCGAAGGGAAATTGGGATCTATATTCAACCGGTGACAAGTATGCACGGGATTAATCCTAGGCATATCATCGTGGGACCAAGCAAAGACATCTTGGTTCTGCCTTAGGAATCCCAACAGCTCGTTCTTTTCCTCTTCGGGCAACAGGGCCCTGATTAATATTACCTTCATCGGCTCTGCCTCTTTCAAAGGGACTGTCACTAGCTCCTTAATCGTGGATTCTGGTCTGTCAGACTCCTCTTCGATCTATTTCATGTATGTTAGCAGGCAGTACTTTGATTGCTATTTATCCCCCGTCGGGGCATTCGTACTCGCATCGGGTCCCTTCAGGGCTGTTGAAAAACATTTTCTCGTGGAGGCTTAGTCTCCTTTGACATCTATCGTATAGGTGCCATCCTTTGATAGGCATCTTAAGACTTAGTGGAGGGTAGAGGTGACTCTATGCATGGCGTAAATCCATCCTCTCCCCATGATGATGTTGAAGGAGGACGGGCGGTCGATAACGACGAAGTCCACGTCAAGCATCTCTCCGGTGCATAGACCTTCAAGGTCACAATGCCTAAGGGGCTGACCTTGGTACTATCAAAAGCGAACAGCAGCTGACAGGTCGGCCTGAGCGTGTTTCGATTCAGGCCCATGTTCTCTGAACGTGCTGAGGAACAAGATATCGACGCTACTTCTACCGTCGATCAGGACCCTTCCGACCAGCGCGGAGTCAATCTACAGCTTAATTACCAGGGGGTCGTCGTGAGGCAGGCGCACCGTGGTCAAATCTTACTGGGTGAAGGCGATGGAGGCAGCAGAGGTGCAGCTTTCATCCATCCTCAAATGGTTGACGGAATGTCCCATCCCCCTCAGGCACTTCACCCTCTCTTTGGTTTTTCTTAGGCACTTTTCCTTCTCCTCCTGACCCTGGGTCTGCTCGGATCTGCCCACGATGGTCGGTACTATCCTCAGGGCCTGGCCTCCTGACCCAGATACCTGGGTCTGCTTACCTTTTTCGGGCCTAGTGGCATCTTCCTGTGGCTGGATTCCGCCAGTCTTTACGTAGTGTTTCAATTTGCCGGCATGAATTGCCATCATGACCTGCGCGTAGAGGTTGCGGTAGTCAATAGTGTCATGTCTGTGATCTTTGTGAAATTGGCAGTACCTATTCCTGTTTTTCATGTGCTCAGGAACGCCAGATTTGGGCGGGTCTTTGAAAATGCCCCTATCCTTGTTTTGGAGGTAGATCACATCGATCGGCGTGTTGAGCTCGTACTTCGGCAGCGGGTCACTGGACACCTTTCTCCTCTTGCCACCTTCTTGACCGCCTTGGGTGAGGGTTTCCTATTTCGAAATTGGCCTTTGGTCTAGCGCGGGCCCCTTTACACCTTGTGGGACCGGGGTTTGCGCTGGCGCTGTTGTTATCGAGGCGAATGCCTTGGTTATTTTCTGCGGCTTTTCAGCACCCTAAATACCCCTTCTGATTTGGCCTAGACGTCTGCCATATCGTACAAAAGGTTCAATAACAGGTGATCTGATAGCATTGATCCTGCCTGCAGGCCCCTAACGAACGAGCTCGTGGCTTGGAGCGAATCGGCATTGTGTACTAGGGACATCACCTCCAGGAAACAGGTCAGGTGTTCTTTCGGAGACTCGTTGACGGTTTGTTTCAGCCGGTTAAGATCTCACATGGTTTTCTGCTGTCTTTGGGCACCCGCGTACTGCTTCAAGAAAAGTTTGCGGAAATCTTCGAACCCGTTTATGGATTTCTCTAGGAGCTGTCTGAACCATAATAGGGCCGGTCCTGCCAGGGTTATGGAGAAGACCTTGCAAGTTACAGCTTCGTCCCTGGTTTCCAAGGCCATCTTCTGTTGAAAATGATATATATGATCGAAGGAGTCGATTTTCCCCTCGAACGGCCTGAAGGTTGGAGTAGTGAAGTCTCTCGGCTTGGGCTTCATCTGAATCCAATCGGCAAAGGCCGTTCGGCCGATCCCTCGCACAGTTTTCTCAGCCAGGTCGTCGGGCGTCTGGCCGTGATTGGCCCCAAGCCTCTTACTCAGCTCTGCCATCATTTCTTGCTTCCAATCAGGAAGCATACTTTCAAGGCTTTCTTGGTGTCTTCTGGCTACCGCCGCTCCGGCTCAGAACAGCTTTGTCTGGCTTTATTGCTCTCCCTGCATCCCTGATCGGGATGGGGCAGGCATTTCCCTCGGTGGTTGGCCCTCGGTCTCTTGTTAGACTTCTGCGTCGAAATCTTCCCTTCGCTCGCTTCTGGCTTCGCTTGCCAGCAGCCCCTTGAGGTGGGCGTTATCCCTGCGCACCTCTGCAACTTCATCTTTTAAACCCATGACGGCCTCGTGGGTGATCTCTGCTTTCCGGCTTACTTCTACCAGTGCGGCGAGCATCTAGTCCAGCTTTTGCTCCAGTCCAGGTTGCGCTCCCTGGGAGCTTCCTTCGGCATCGGGTGGATTTCCGTCAGCGTCGGAACGTGTGCTTCTGGTTGTCATTCTTGAAGATGCCATATTCCAATACTATATGGCTTCTTGTTCGGGGAGAGTGCGATCGTGAGATTCCGACTCTTCCTCTCGTACTCAAAGAAAAAATAGTTTCCCACAGACGGTGCCAAACTGTTGGAGCAGTTTTCACTAACTGTTCACATATCCTTGCTATCCCAAAGAATTTTTAACTTCAGGCAGGGTCGGAGAGGTGGGAGAGGCCACCTGCAAAGACTCTCCGATGCTTAAATCAGTTATTTATCTTTAATTCAGAGTAACAAAAATTTAGTTTTTCTCTGTATGAGTATATCTTTATCTCTTGTTCATAAACTTTTAAATATTTCTTTTTGTATGCGTCCCTCCCTCTTCTGGGGACGCATGGCTCATACTTATAGTCCTGAAATTATGAACCTCCTGGTTCTCAATCCCAGGACCGAGTACCTCTTTCATCAAGACTTACTTCGGAGGTCACGGGCCGAGATTATCGTGATCCCCCTTGTACCGTTGTAGCCTAGTTTCCGCCGTCCCCTATGGCTCGAGTCTATCGGGGGTAAGATTTGGATAAATCGCCGTTCTATCAGGACAGTTTATCCCATGCGCACACCTACTCAAGATCGCATTAAATGTTCTGTCTGGGTCTGGAGTTGTGAGTTGCTTCCCATTGTACTCTGGTGGAAGGCCCTTGGGGCCGAGTCCATTCAGGGTCTGGAATGGGCTCGGCCCTTGCCTCGGATAGCCCAATAGCCTAGATGGCATCACGTGCGACTCGCGTGGCTTTTAACTAGTCACTCTGGATATGTGTCGGACGGTGTGCCCCGTTTATGACCTGTTCTGCTGCTTAATCGTCCACTTAGTGTATGATTTGGGAACGGGTCCCACAATATCATCCCTGCTTATTAAAGATTGAGAATGCTAAGAAATCCAAGTCACTCCATCCCGGGGAAATTTGCCTGGTTACAGCTTTCGGCTCATGGTTTATAAAGATACGGTATATTATGTGTTTTCTTACTTTTTTACACTGTCAGTTTATTTCTATACGGTTGTACAGTCTTTTTTTTCCCCCTTATAAGCTATGATTACATGCACTATTGTAATATACATCAAATGTCAGTGCCTAACGCGCCTTTTAAAAAAAGCAACTAAAGTATTAAAAACTTTAGAAAAGTTAGAAAAACGAATATAACGTTTGACCAAAAATATAAGTAAATAAAATATTAATTTATAGCAACAAAAAGTAATTTCCTTGGTAACTAGAATAGAAAATATGGTCTTCTCAAAAAAAAAAAATGAGAAATAAGTTCATTCCTTTTGACATGTATTTTTTTTTTCCAAAAAAAAAATGATTAAGGTATTTATTATAGCTACTATGATCTTCTTTGTTTTAATCTCAAAATTGTATTCATAACCAAATGCTAAGAGCATCTAATATGGTCAATTTCACTATGAATTAAATATATAGACTAAACTTTTTTTTTGCTCTTTACAATGTGTTCAAGGTACCAAAACTAGTCTCATTGTTAACAAACAAAGTACTAAAACTAAACTTATATAGGTCTAAGTATCTTTTCAATATACCTTAAGTACCGATGGTTTCCATAGTCAAATACTTACTTGGATAGTAATGGCCTCCAACTTTGATACTGTCAGTCATTCACTTGGTTAATGATAGTAACTTACTTTGATAACCAATATTCTCTAATTATGATACCATTAGTCATCCACTCGAATATCAATGGTCTCCAATTGTGATACCATTAGTCACTCACCGTGGTTAGCAATGGTCTCTAATTATGATACCATCAGTCACCTACTTGAATACTGATGGTCTCTAATTGTAATTCCATTAATTGTCCACTTGGATACCGGTGGTCTCCAATTGTGATATTGTTAGTCATTCACTTAGTTACTGATGATTAATGGTATCTAGGTAAATTGAAAGGGAAAAAAAATTAACACATGTAATAAATTGACTGGTAATCTATGTAATTTGAAAGCCCTATTTGGTAGCATAGACTAAAGATTAGGACTTGACTTATTTGTTCAGTCCCATGTTTAGATCAGAGAGGGATTGGACAAAGGAGTCTAGATCCCTTTTGAAGTCCCCTTCTTATGAGACTAAATTAACCTAATTTTTAGTTAGGAAATTGAGTTAATTTAGTCCCAAGCCTAGCACCTTTTATTTTTTTCTTCTCTTTTCTTTTTTTTTTTTATTGTTTCTTTGATAATTTTTTTAATTAATATAAATATATATAAATATTAATTAAATTCAAATTTTTATTTTTTTTACTAAAATATATTTTTTAATTTTATATACCTATTTTCATAAATAAATATAAAATCATCATTTAAATTTATCTTTTCTATTTTTGAAAATATTTATTTATTTATAAATAAAGCATAATTAGAAATACATTAAGAAAAATTGTTATATTTACTTTATTTTAGTCGCGTGTTGCACCAAGCATAGTGTAGTACTAAATAGTACTATCCAATCCAATCTCAGTTAATAGTCTAATCCAATCCTGCATATCAAATGAGCTAGAAAAGAAAGAAAAAAATAAAATAAAAAGCTACCATAAGAATCCAATCAAGATATCTTAGTATCTCAGTAAACTACTGAGAAAAATATAATAAGTATCTATAGTATCCGGATTGCGAGAATGATATTAGAAATTTTTTATTTCTAAAAGGAAAAAAAAATATAGGAAATCAACATAAGTATCCTAAGAGGTTACCCATATTAGTTGGATTAATTGAAAAGAAAAGAAATATATATATATATATATATGCACATATAAGTTTTAAAAAATAAGGTAATCATAGGTATCTCATCTCGTTACCTATAGTATGAAAGAAAAGATAGTCAAAATGTTTTTCTTTTTAAAGATATTTAATACTAAATTACATGTGGTATTTGTGAAATTGAAATGAGAGGTTTTAAAATTTTCTAAAGAATAAATTTTATCCAAAGTCTGACATTGAAAAATTTATTAAAAAAGATCTTTTTGAATGAAATAGAAATTTTTAGTTGGTTAAATCCAAAAATAAGTAAATTCTATTAGAAATTTAAATTAGCAACAAAATTAAAGGTCCAAATAATAAAAAAGGCTAAAAAAGACTACAAAAGTAAGGAAACTAAAATTCTTTTAAAATAATTGAAAATTTGTAAAAGAGATTAAAATGTAAAAAAGTAATATACGTGCATATATTAAGACAGGGAGGCGCTGTCATCTCTTTTATCTCTGCATTGGGTTGCCTTTTTGGCTGCAGCGTGTCAGACATGCTCATAAGCCGTATTTTAAAAGATTAGACGTCGTATTATTCAAAAGTTTAACTCCGAAGTCCGTATTTTCCAAGTTTTAAGGTTTGTTCGTATTTTTCAAAGAAGAACTCCTTTTTTCCGTATTTTCTTCGCTTCTTGACCTTCATCTAGTCTTGTCTTGGCCTCTTTGGATGGGTTTATCAACGTACACTGGCCCATCCTGGTCCATCAAAAGAGTCCTCATGGGCATACACAAGCCAGCCAATCCTAGCCTATGGGCCGATTCATTTTGGCCAACCTAAAAGGAAACCTATAGGTAGGCTGGGCCACCCCTTCTTAGGTGGGCCATCTCGGTCCATTGATAGGTTGGGTTGCCCGGACCCGTAGCCCGCCATGGGCCAACTTAAAATGGATCAAGCTGGGCTAAGTGGCCCAGAGTTGCATACCTATCTATAACACTATAAACTAATTAAATGATAAAAACGGACCGACATTCCAAGGATTTATTGAAAAGGTTCAAAAAACCCTTTTCTTCCTATAACTCTCCTACTTTGAAATGTATTTCTAGAGAGTTTTGGATTGGGATACATGTGTATTCTAGCAAAAATCAAATTCCGATACGTAAAAATCCCATCACAAGAACCAATTACACGCATAAAATATAGACACCTAATTGAAAAATTATCTATTTCATTGAGACTAAAAGAGTAGTAGCTGAATTCAAGAAGAGGAAAAGCTCAAATTTCTGCAAATTGTTTGCTAGGCCCTCGGTCACTGTAGCCTCCCTTTAAATTATAGATTGAGCATGGGTTGGTTGGATAACGAAATGGTAAACTACGAGTGCCAAAGAGACGATTTGAATCAAGATTTTAGTGCATCTATTTACTATCAAGCATTGGTAGGCATATCACTCAAGTATAGATTTTATCACAAGGATAAATTCTTTGAACATGCGACACTGGTTACTCCAACAGTTGTTGATCTAACGAATTTGTTTCCCTTTTTCAAGTTCTCTAATACAATGCATACCAAAAGTAGTGCCTAGGAATTAAAAAGCGAAATAAACTGAACAAACTTCCACGGAGTCCACCAAAAACAACGTATCTTTTGCCCCCACTAAAAAAAAAAAAAAAAAAAAAAAAAAAAAAAAAAAAAAAAAAAAAAAAAAAAAAAAAAAAAAAAAGAGAAAATATCTGAGACTCCCTGAGAACAAGAAGAGAAGAAATTTTTAGAGACAAGCACACTGAGCCAAGCTTTTGCTGAGAAAAGACGAAATAGAGTCAGGAGCATAGAAGAATGGTCAAAATTAGCTAACCAACGATCAAAGTTGGATTCAAGAAGAATCCCTTTTGTGAGACAGAGTGTTTTAAGTGCTCCTGAGGTCTAAGAAAAAAGTCGAAGATAAGGCGCCGAACCCAGAAACTCACTTCAAGAACCGATGAAAAGTCTAGATTCGGATTAGGTCGTGGGTGGTGGGTCGTGGAAAAATCAACCAAGCACTTAAGACAAATGCTTGGGTTATGACAGCGGGAGTGGGAGAGGAAAATCTGGACTTGAGGGAAATCTAGAGACTGACAAAGAGACTGAGAATGAGGGTGAAGGTTGTTGAATTGATTTGAAACAGGGTTTCGTAGACCTGAAACCCTTTTATAATAGTCCAAAATCTGAAAAATTCCCTTGAGATGAGGAAATTCATTTTAACAGTCTTGAAACTACCATTAGCCAAGCGAATTATTGTGAATGTCCCACTTAGCCTGACGATGGGCCGACCCATTCTTGCCCTTCGTCAGCTGGCCCTCTTATTTTTCCCTTTTTTTTTAAAAAAATAAAAAATCCCAATTTGTAAAATATGAAACTCTTAATTTAAGGAATCAATCTTAAATAATATTTTTTAACGGTTTACTTAATTATTTAGTTATATCTATTTTTTTGTGCTTCTATTAGATATTCTTTTGTTATTTATATTCATTAAACATCGAAATTTAATTGTACTTTTTTGAAGAATTCAAAGAAAAAAAATGATTGACCGTTAGATGAAGTTCGTGCTCACGTGTCGATGGATGGACAACAGCGGTTCAAAAACTTCGAAATAGTGACTTTCCCATTCCTTGGGAAAATGCAGGAAAATTCCATCCAGTTAAATTAATTGAACTACTGCGAGATATTGGGTGTAGAAGAGTACGTGGAGACTTTTACGTTCTCTATGGGAAAAACAACTTTTCATTAATATTCTTTAATGATCGAAAAGATTACGCGAATCCCAACAATTGTCGATTGGCTATGGCTTGCACTACGCCGACTCTGTTTGAGTAATTCGTATAATCCGAGCAAGAAAAGTGGATTACCTTTTTGAACAAACAAGATTGAAACTATATATCTCTGTGCAGATACAAACCACATCCTTCATCCAAGCAAAGGAAAATAAAGTTCTTGTTTTAAAGAAGTCATAATAAAAACTCGAGGGATAGAAGTTGGGGGTATTTTCTCCCAAATCAATAAAAAAAAGAGACGTAATCTTGACAGAAGGTTCAAAATGACATGTCGTAGCTTGTGCACAACGGCCTCAAGCTGGCTATTAGCTGCGCACCTCTTGGATGGTCGATAACTTGGTCGGACGTTATAAGGCCAATGAGAAATTTCAAGCCCAAATACAGTCTCAAACAAATGATATAAGTGGCTAGAGACTACCCGAACACTTACCTCCGAGGATGCCACTAATAATAGCTATTGAGCACATTGACCGACTACTTCGTAAAAGATAGAGTTTCGACCATGTTGCCTGTTGAGCCTTGCCACAATAATAGACGGGAGGCGGCGCACAATACGGAGAGATTGACACATGGCCCAATCCACTATCCCTTGTTAGTGGGTGGACAAGATTTCTTTCTATTTTTATAAGAAACATGTAATTATCAATTTTATTATTTTGATACCAAAGGCCACTATAAATAATATTTTATACTTCACACAAAATATAAGTCGCGACAATTCTAAAATATCTACTTATTTTTTGCCCTTTTACTGGAGCGGAGAATAATCATACCGTTATTATGTGGGTATAGTATAGAGACGATATTAGTATAATTCACATCGTAATATACATATATATATTTACATAAAAATTATTATACATATAGATATGTATTTAATTTTATATTATTTATATTCATTGGTAACATAATAAGTTTGGAGAGTTATATATACTTATATATTTAAATTTTAGAATTTGAAAATTATTTAGTATATTGTGGTGTTTAGTATTTTGTCAATCATTGAGATTCCGAACATTTTAGAAATTATAATATGGTTAATTACCTACACATAAGGATATTATTTAGAATATCTAAAAATAGTAATAAATAAATGGTTTAAGTTTCCTAAGTTCTTTGAACCCGATTATAGTTATATTTCTAGTGTATTCTTCATTTTAAGTTTTCTAGATTCCTTAAATATGGTTATATAGCTATTTTTAGTGGTCAATCTAGTCTAAAAACGCAGAATATGATCTAAATTGGTGTTTATATTGTCTTGAAATCATAATTCTCATTATTCCTATTTTTTAAGGGTTGTTCCAAGTATAAAGCAAGGGAAGCATCAAAATTAATAAGACTTTAATCATTATTCAGAATTCAAATTTTAATCTTTGTGATTATCTCTCATAGTTTTTATCTCTTGGGAGGATTCTTTTGAATGATGAGCTAAATCCAATTTTTATCTTTAAGGTGGTAATTTTTTATCTTCAAAGTGGTGAATTGTTTAATTTACTGTTTTATTTTTGAAACAGTATCATTTAGTATTAGGGCTTTGATTTGAAGATGGTCAGACGTGAAAATCCTATTCCTCATGATTTTCATGCTATGAATGATTATGAAAGATATTTGGAAACTGCAGAATTAAAGAGAGCTATGAAATAACTTCAACGACATTTAGAATTGGCTGAATTTGAAGAGAGATATAAAACAACTTCGACAATGCTTGCGATAGTATAAGACTCTTAACCCACATCTCATGGAAGAAAGCTTTGAAGATGAAGAAAGTGATTAATCGGAATTATTTCCAATCTTTGACACGAGTTAAGAAAGCTTTGAAGATGAAGAAAGTGATTAATCGGAATTATTTCCAATCTTTGACACGAGTGACAGACACATCGATGATGATAGATTGGATTTTGGTCCAATATTTGATTTAAGTGATGCAGAAGATGAAAATGATTTTGAGTTTTATTTAGATATTAAAGAGCATAAACTGTTGAAAAATTAAGGTTTTAATCTTAAGGTTTTAATCTTACTTACTCTTATTTTGAAGATAACAAATATTTGATTTAGTACTAATAATTTAACTTGAGTGTGTAGTGAAATAGCTTTAAAAGTTTCAACTCAAGTTGATTAAATAATCAAGCTTGAAGAAGGATGCATATTAGAATTATTAGAATCAAGCTTGAAGATGGATAATCAAGATACAAGATCATACTTAGATAGGGTATATTTCATATTTAGTTTATTGTACATAAATTCTCTTTGCATTGGCTTATACTTTCAAAAGAATTTTCAAACTATCTTAAGTTCAAAATGGTTATTTTATTATAGAAGTTTAAAAATAGAAAATAATGATTTATTTAAATAGGCAAAACATTCTTTAAAACATGATTTCTTAAGTTTAAATAAGTTACAAATATATTTGAAACCATGATCATTTGAAATAGGCTAAAAAGAGATTTTTATTTGCAAACTAGAATATGTTAGTATGAACACTTTCTAAATTATTGTTAAATACCTTTATAAAACTAAAACAAGTTTATAATAGCCAAAATATTATTTTCAAATTGATTTCTAATATTTTTAAAGTGTTTAAAACAAGTTTAGAAGTCAGTTGTTTAAAAACGCCAAAAGTTGTCAAAATCTAAAAAATGACCAAATACTGAAATAACCAAAATAAGTAGAATTTTTGATCTACCGAAAATGGTAGTGAGACAAATATTATCGTTAAGATTTGATCGTTGTAAAAGCATTACCAACGGCTAGTATTTTCATTCCACTGAAAATAGCAAAAAATATGTCTAATGGTCATAAACTACTAGTTTTCATACAAACTTATAAATAGAAACTATTTTAAGACTTGTAAAAGAGATTGCACAATCCTAAATTATTATCTAACTACTTTCAAAGTACAAAAGCTTATTCTTACATTGAATTAAATTTCAAATCATATTAAGCCAATCTTAGAGTATTTATTGTACATTGTTATCAAATCTCTTAAGTTAAAATTGTATTCATTATTTTGTGAGGAGAAATTTTAAGTATATTCACTCTTGACTATTATAAAACTAATTGAATGTGGGGTGAGGTTGCCACTAGAGTCTAAAAAACCCATATATAGGTGAGGTTATCACCAGAGTCTAAATAACTCTTATATAGGTAAAGTTACCACCATAGTCTAAATAACCCATGTATTGGTGAGGTTGGCACCATTGCCTAAAAGATCTATATAGGTGAGGTTGATACTGGAGACAAAATAGTCTGAGATTAAGCGTGATAGAGCTAGAGTCAAGACTATTGTAAAGGCGTGAATAAGCCTAAGAAGAATTCAATCCATTTGTAAAAAGGTCGGTCAAGCCTACAATTTTGATCTAATTGTAAAAAGCTCAAAATAAGTTGCCGAAGGCCAGGGATGTAGGCAAATCGTCGTATTTATCAAAACTCCTAAAAATCAAATTTGCATTTTCTCTTTCCCTACACTCTTTACTTTATTGCAAATTATTTAATTATGTGTTTGATACTTATTGTGCTTAAATGACTTGGTATTATTGTTATATATTTGGTATTATTGTTCATATAACTTTAAAGTTTCAAAATAGTGGTCTATGATTTTACATAGTTAAAAAAAATTTTAAAAAGTTTTAAAATATAATTCACTCCCTCTTCAGTGGTCAATCTTGGGCTAATAATTGATATCAGAGCTTGGTGCTCAATTTTAGAGACTTAACCGTCTTGAGATGACATACCCAAATAATTTTTAAAATCTTTCAAATGAGGGGTTTTCAACTAGACCGCATTTTTTAATGGTATTGAGTACAATATTTAGAAAATTAATATGCTTTAATTTCCTAAATTTATGGGTAATGATTTATTGAATATTATTTTTCAAAGTCTATATATTTCTAGACAAATAATTGATTTTAAACTTTGTGAAAAAGAATTAGATGAATATGTTGATTTTGCCAAAATCATATTTTCTAGGAATAAATATGCTTTGAATTGTTTATTATGTAGTAAATATGTAAATATTTTTAATAGTGTAAAAATGGCTACTAGTGTACATGAAATGCAGAAAATACTTGAAAGCTCATATGAACAAACAAGTCAAATTAAAGAAAGTAAAATTAGTATACTTGTGAATGACTTTGAGTTATTTGAAATGAAAAGTGATGAATCTATTGCTCAAATATTTATTAGATTTACTAACATCACTAATGATCTTCATGATCTTAGGAAAACTAACAGCAATATTAAAATGGTAACAAAGGTTCTAAAAACCTTAACAAAGGTGTATCAAAAGGAGGTGGTTACTATCCAAGAAGAGAAAAACGTCATCAATGTACCTCTAGAAGAACTCGTCAAATTTTTCATTTTTTGTGAGATCATAATGATCAAGAAAAAAAAATCAAAATGGGGCAGAAGAAAATGAAATAAAGGCCACATGTGTTGATAATGGAAAAGATGAATTAAATGAAGAAATTCAAGAGGAGATTGGCAATATGTGCTTTATGGCTACCGATAGTGAGGTAAAATTTCTTGAACTCAATAATGACATACTTGATGATTTTGATAATAATAGTGAGGAAGAAAAGTTTTCATACAATAAGCTACTTGATGATTTTAATGAATTATATGATAACTACAAATTGCTTGTTTTGAAAAATAGTGCTTTTAAGAAGAAATTATCTCTTTTATCAAAGAACTTGAGAAATTTTCAAAAGAAAAGAAAGTTATTTTGACTTGTGATATATATGCATCTTTGAAACATGAATATACTTCAATAAAAGAAAAAGTTTTAGATTTAATCAACATTATCCACAAATTCACCAATGGAAAGAAGAATTTTGATTTAATACTTGATGGACAAAAATGTGTTTTTAACAAAGGAAGAGGTATAGGATACAAATCTTTTATAAAACAAAAGTATCTCAAAAATTATTTTGTCAAAGCAACATCTAATAATAACTCAAAGTATGCATATACTTATTGCAACCAAAATAGACATACAAGCTTTTCATTCTCTATTAAGAAAAGTGCATATTTAGTATCAAATAAGAATGGATATCAAAGAATTCAAAGACTAACCCCCAAAGATCCAAAGTTATGTGGGTACCAAAAATCTAAATTTGAATCTTTCTTATAGGAACAAACAAGAAAATGGGCGCTCCAAAAACTTAACCGATGACTTTACTAAGCTCTCAACTTTCACAAAGAAATTGTGGTGAATATTTCATTTTAGGAGCCAACACAAAAAGTAAGATCATTAGCATAAATAATATCAGTAAAAATTCTTTGCCTATCTTTGAAAATGTTTTTCTAGAAATCTAATATGCTTAATTTTTATCAACAACGTGATTAAAGATATTTCGTTTTTCTTTTTGTTGACTAATGCTTTATATCATCAATCTTATACTTATATTTTGAAGTTAACAAATATATGATTAAGAACTAATAATCTACTTGAGAGTGAAGTAATCTAAATTGAAATGATCATAAGACATTCAAGATAGAATTTAGAAAAGAGCTTGAAGACAAAGATTAAGAATACAAGACTTATATTAGCAAAGGTCAAATACTTAGTTCTTGTATTTGAATACTTGTTTACATATGATATGTTCTTAACGGCTCAAATTTTTCTAGAAATAGAAATTTTTAAACCAATGTAGTCAAACCAGTTCATCTTCAATTAAAGTTTGAAATTTTATTTTATACAATTTTTAAATTAATTTATGAATTTCTATAGTATTCATATTTCATAAAAATTAATTTAAGAAATCATAATTTTGAAAAGAATCAAAAGAAGCTTAAAATAAATTGAAAAACAGCTCTATAGTATTTTTGATAGACTAAATCCCCATTTTCAGTCAACGGATTCTCTGTCGAATTTTAACTTTTTTTTAAAAAAATTCGACCATTAGAATCACATTATCAATGGCTAGTATTTTCGGTATACCAAAAACTCACTTTTGGTCTACCGAAAATAACAGAATGTCTATCAAACAATCCAAAACAACTAGTTTTCATCCAAGTCTATAAATAGAAACTTTTCTAAGATTTGAAACAACTTTTGAATTATTGGAATAATGTTCTATAAAGCAGTTTATTATTTTCACATTATAAACAATTTATTATCAGATTATTTGTTATCTATTTGTTGTTAATAAATTCTGTGACATATATATTTATCTTATGCAAACATCTAAAGATTCTGAGACATATAATGAGTAATAAAGAATTATTCGTATGATGAGTTTATATGTGAGAGACATTATATTCTTTATTTCATTATGTCTAAATTAAATTGTTCGCATTCTACATATTGAAGATAGAATACTTTACTATGCCATAGAATATAGTGTTGTCTATTTTCATAATAAAGTCTCCAGTTGTCAAAGTGAGTCTTTGAATAGAAACACTAGTGTGTTAGAAGGAAGTCATAACAGCGTCGAACAAGACTGAATGAATTAGAATTTAAGGTTAAGTGTCATAACTTAACTTTCTAATTTCACTAATCTAGCACTATAGTAAAAAACATTAATCCAAGTAATTAACGAACTTATTTTCATTTGTCTTTTTAAGTTACTAAATGACTAGTTTCGATTTATGGTTTAAACTCTGGTATCTTAGAAGATAAGGTGTATGAAATGTGTAGAACGTTTTTCACAATAGAGGTCATGCATATAATGTCACTTTAAGTTTTTTCAAGTACTATGTGAATTTGACTATGTTGGTATAAGTAGATATAAACACTGTAGTCAACTATTATCCATTAGATGAAAAATGGCAACTCAAAAATAAATATGTACTAGAGAGGTAATAAGCTAATTTCACCGTGCTAGTACGACATTGCATTGGGGGTATGTCTACAGGTATAGTATATGCTAAATAGATCAAGCTAATTATTTGATAATAATCTTCACTAATAATAAATGACATTTAATCCAAAAGTTCAATATTGGGCCTATAGTAGTGTGTCCCAATATTAATGAACAAGACCTAATCATAATTATGAGTTAAGTCATAATTATGATTGTGGGCATATGGTCCATTCGAGTTTAGACTTTATAGATCCATCTGATCTCATGTCTAGCTCAAATTAAAGCCCAATAATTATTTGATGATCAGTTGAGCCTAACTAGCTCATTGGGGTTTACTAATCTCTTTATAGTTAAAAGAAAAGTTCTCTAACTGTACAGAATATGAGTTACACTTGAAATACCCCTTGAGAAGAGTGTTCCACGTATAACAGAGAGAGAGGGAGAGAAGAGAAAATTGGCTATACTAGGGGATTCATCATCCTTAGTGTTTCGGTCATTCCAGATAAATTAATTCGAGAAAATTATCTTCTTGTTCGTCTACGGATCTTTTTGTTGGGAATCAAGAAGGTGACTACACAATAGATCAAGCAAATGACATTTAAGAATAGATAAGAAGACAAGAAAGTTATGGAATGAATCTAGATATTATTCTTGTCTAGATCAAATGCTAATTTATATTTGATTATGATCCGAAATGTTTTATAAAGAGAAAATTTTAAACGACCAATTCCGTTGCGTTTCAAGGTTTTACAAAACTATGGTATTCTTGAAAATTATTTTATTGAAATATTTTCTGGAATTTTAATCCAACGAATACCAGTATGAATATCTTTACATTACTCATATCATATCTTGAAGTTATTTTAATTAATTTTTGTTATTCAAACTTTCAAAATCCAATTTTTCACAAAATCAATTGAGTTAAACTATATCATATTTTGTGTTCACATTTATTCTCTCTAATTTTAACCAAATTGTAATTGTGAGGTGAGGTCGACACCAGATTCATAAACATCCCGATTTAGGTAGTATTAGAACTGGAGACTAAAAAATCCGAGTTATAATAAATTTGGATTTAAAGCTACTGTAATGGCATGAGTATGCTTAAAAAGAAATCACGTGTTGTGTACAAGCGTCGGTTAAGCCTAATCTCTTGACTTGATAATGAAAAGTTCGAAGCGTGTTACCAAGGGATGGGGATGTAGATAAACCGTCATATTTTTGAATCTCGTAAAAATAATGTTTTTATTTCTCTATTTATCTCTTTAATTTATTTATCTTGAATTTCTGTATTTTATTTAGTTATTTTTACTTGATATTATCATTACTTATATAATTCACTTGCGTATCTTAAACAAGTTTGCAAAAGTTTTTAAAACCTAATTCACTCTCCCCTCTTGGGTTAGCTAATCTTAGGATAACAATTAGTATCAGAGCTTGTTGCTCAAGTTTTTAGAACTTAACCATTTTTGAGATGGCTAGCTCAAATAACTTTTCTTTTCCATACGAGAGGTTGTCACATTCTAAACAATCATTTTTCAATGGAAGTGATTTTAACTATTGGAGAAAAAAAGATGGACACTTATCTTAGGTCTGTTGATTTTGACTTATGGTATATTGTTATTAATGGTTCTTTGAAAATAACAAAAATTGTTGATGGAATAGAAGTAGTAAAAGATATATAGGAATATCTTTTTACTCCTAGCTGATCTTTTCTTTTTATCTCTAGGCCATAAGCTTCCCATAACAAACTCTTGGTTTATGCTTGATAATTTTGATCCACAAAAACCCCTACTCAAAGTGTATTCTCTTGATATTTTTCACTATAAGCCTCATATCACTAATCTTACCTTAAAGGCTAAGATTATGTTCCAATTTATGTCTTAAAATATGATTCCTCGAGGTGGCCAAAGGAATACACCTACTTTTTGTGATCTTGGTTTTGTTGACTCTATCCTTGTTGGGAGAAGATTGAATATACCATATTTCATAATCCATGAAATGATTGGTGCCATTGAAAATAGGAGATCCTCTCTTCCTTATGGCTTTCTCCTAACTTGCATCTTCTAACACTTCAATATTCTACCATTTGATAAGTCTAAGTGAAACCCATGGACCATCGATTTTGAGATCAACAATAAGACTTTCAGTCTTATAGGATTCAGTTTCCTCAACAATGAATGGGTCGCCAAAACTATACAAGGGCACGACCATGGAACGGGAGATAGACAAGAAACTAGTGGTAATCAACTGGTGTTAGCTGGAATAAATTTCCGGAAAATATTTTCATAAAATCATTTCCAAGAACATCATAGTTTTGTAAAATCAAGAAACGTAGCGGAATTGGTCGTTTAAAATGTTTCTTTTACAAAATGTTTCGGATCGTGATCTAACATAAATTAATTATTGATCTAGACAAGAACAATACTCGAATTCGCTCCACAACCTTCTCGTCTTCCCATCTATTCTCGAAAGTCATTTGATTGATCTGGTGGGTGGTCACCTTCTTAATTCCCAACAAAGAGATCCGCAGATGAACAAGAAGATAATCTCCTCGAATCGATTTCTCCGGGATGGCCGAAAGACCAAGGACAGTGAATCCCTAGTGGTGGCCAATTTTCTCTGCTCTCTCTCTCTCTCTCTGTTATGCGTGTGATACTCTCTTTCTATATCAGTGTTTCACGTGTAAAACTTGTATATATATGCTAGAGAACTTTTCTCTTAACTATAGATTAGTAAACCCTAATGGGCTTATTGGGCTCAACTGATCATCAAATAACTATTGGGCTTTAATTTGAGCTAGACAGGGGACCAAATGGATCCATAAAGCCCAAGCTCCAATAGGCTATATACCCAATATCATAATTAACTCTTAATTATGATTGGGCCTTGTCTATTAATATTGGGGCACACCACTATAGGCCCAATATTGAACTCTTGGACTAAATGCCATTTATTTTTCTGTGAAGCTTATTAATAATTAATTAGCTTGATCCATTTAGCATATACTATACCCGTAAACATACCCCTATGCAATGCCGTACTAGTAGGGTGAAATTACCGTATTACCCCTCTAGTACATATTTATCTTTGAGTTGCCATTTTTCATCTAACAGATAATAGTTGACTATAGTGTTTGTATCTTCTTATACCAACACAGTCAAATTCATATAGTGAATACCGAGACCCTGGTTTATATTATCCAAGTACTTGAAAAAAACTCAAAGTGACATCATATGCATGGTGTCCATTATGAAATACGTTCTACACATTTCATATATCTTATCTTCCAAGATACCGGAGTTCGAACCATAAATCGGAACTAGATTTTTAGTAACTCAAAAAGACAAAATATATGAAAGTAAGTTTGTTAGTCACTAGGATTAAGGTCTTTTACAATAGTGCTAGATTAGTAAAATTAGAAATTTGAATTGCAGCACTTAACCTCAAATTCTAATTAACTAAAACCTGCTCGATACTATTATAACTTTCTTATAACACATTAGTGTTTCTATCTGAAGACTCACTTTAATAATTAGAGACTTCGTTAATTAAATAGACAATACTACATTCTATGGCATATTAAAGTATTCCATCTTCAATATGCAGAATGCAAACAATTTAATTTAGACATACTGAAATAAAGAATATAATGTCTCCTACATATAAACTCATCATATGAATAATTCTTTATTACTCATTTCATGTCTTGGAATCTTTTAGATGTTTGCATAAGATAAACATACACATCACATGTATATCAATGGGACATAAATGAAATAGAAATTCATATCATAGAATTTATTAATAACAAATAGATACTAAATAATCCAATAAATATTGTTTATAATGTCTAAATAATAAACTGCTTTATAGGACATTATTCTA
>JXTB01000430.1:197840-210435 GCA_002914805.1 Parasponia andersonii
CGCCGGTCGGTGGGTGGCCCGGACGGCGGCTGGCGGCGGTGCTGCAGGAGATCGGCCGAGAGGGAGGGAGGAGAGGAGAGAGAAAGAGAAAGATCGGGGGAGGGAGGAGAGAGAAGAGAGAGAGAGGAGAAAAAGATGTGCACGTGGCCCCTCTTTATTGGGCTGTGCAATTTTTTAAAAATTGCACATAAGTCCCCAAAATTTCAAATCTCTATCAATCTAGTCCCCCAAAATTTACAATTTAGTCCATCTGAACAAAACTTTTGCAAATTAGTCCCCACAATATTTTATCCGAAAAATTGGTAAAATGTCCAAATTACTCTCGAAAATTCCGGGTTTTTACATTCTTGATCTAGACAAGAACAATACCCGGATTCGCTCCACAACCTTCTCGTCTTCCCGTCTATTCTCGAAAGTTGTTTGATTGATCCAGTGAGTAGTTACCTTCTCGATTCCCAACAAAGAGATCCATAGATGAACAAGAAGACAATCTCCTCGAACTGATTTCTCCGGAATAGCCAAAACACCAAGGACTTAGTGGTGGACGATTTTCTCTGCTCTCTCTCTCTCTTTGTTATGCGTGTGACGCTCTCTTCCTATATTAGTATTTCACGTATAACACTTGTATATATACGCTAGAGAACTTTTCTCTTAACTATAGAGAGATTAGTAAACCCTAATAGGCTTATTGGGCACAACTGATCATCAAATAACTATTGGGGTTTAATTTGAGCTAGACAGGGGACCAGAACGATCCATAAAGCCCAAGCTCCAATAAAGCATATACCCAATATCATAATTAACTCTTAATTATGATTGGACCTTGTCCATTAATATTGGGGCACACCACTATAGGCCCAATATTGAACTCTTGGACTAAATGTCATTTATTTTTCTATAAAGCTTATTAATAATTAATTAGCTTGATCTATTTAGCATATACTATACCCGTAGACATACCCCCAATGCAATGCCGTACTAGTAGGATGAAATTATTGTATTATCCCTCTAGTTTATATTTACCTTTGAGTTGTCATTTTTCATCTAATGGATAATAGTTGACTATGGTGTTTATATCTGTTTATACCAACACAGTCAAATTCACATAGTGAATACCGGGGCCCTAGTTTATATTATCCAAGTACTTGAAAACACTCAAAGTGACATCATATGCATGGTGTCCATCACGAAAAACGTTCTATACATTTCATATATCTTATCTTCCAAGATACCGGAGTTCGAACCATAAATCGGAACTAGTCCTTTAGTAACTCAAAAAGACAAAACACATGAAAGTAAGTTCGTTAATCACTAGGATTAAGGTCTTCTACAATAGTGCTAGATTAGTAAAATTAGAAATTTGAGTTATGACACTTAACCTCAAATTCTAATTAACTAGGTCCTGCTCGATGTTGTTATAACTTTCTTATAACACACTAGTGTTTCTATCCGAAGACTCACTTCAATAATTAGAGAATTTATTAATTAAATAGACAACACTACATTCTATGGCATAGTAAAGTATTCCATCTTCAATATGCAAAATGCGAGTAATTTAATTTAGACATAATGAAATACAGAATATAATGTCTCCTACATATGAACTCATCATACGAATAATTCTTTATTACTCATTTCATGCCTTGGAATCTTTTAGATGTCTGCATAAGATAAACATACATATCACATGTATATCAATGAGACATAAATGAAATAGAAATTCATAACATGGAATTTATTAATAACAAATAGATACTAAATAATCCAATAAATATTGTTTATAATGTCTAAATAATAAACTGCTTTATAGGACATTATTCCAACATTATCATATTAGAACAATTGTTGAGGGTGCTCCTAAAGGTACCTAAGCTGAAGAGACACCTGCATAAGCTTTCGATTTTCATGAAACTTTCACTTGTCTCACTGAGCACATCAACACTATCCAGCTTGATATACAACATCTTTATGACACTGAGTAAGAGTATATTCAGATTCTTGAAGTTTATGTCAAGTCCATCTGACAACACCAAGAAAGCCAGTTCCAGATTCACCAGGATTAGCAAGATGAGATGATGAGGATGATACAATCCTATTTTGGCCAATCTCCTCCTCCATAGACCTCTTATCCTATTTTGTTTTAATTCTTTTGAACTTATATTTCCTATAGTTGTTTAAACTATGAATTATATATTTTGTTTAGATTAGATGTTTGGTTTATATTGTTACTTAGTTGAAATTATTTATTGGTACCAATCTTATCTTTTTTGTTTATGGACTTTTTGATGATATCAAAAGGGGAAAAAATACCTTGATTTAATTGATTTTTTTTTTTCAAATATAATTTGTATCAAAAATTGACATCTTTTTCAAAATATGCACCCTTTACAAGTTTAACAAATAAAGAGAGAGTTTTTTTTTTTTAACATTAAGCATAATTTTAGGGAGAGCATAGATTGGTAAGGACATTTATCCTTGCTTATTAAAATCTTACTCTATCGAGGGAGATTGTTGAGTCATGTTTTATATGATTAATCTTATACTCATCTTTTGAAGTTAACAAATATATGATTAAAAACTAATAATCTACTTAAAAGTGTAGCATTCTAAATTGAAAGGATCACAAGATATTCAAGATCGATTTTAGAAAAGAGCTTGAAGACAAAGATCAAGAATACAAAACTTAGATTAGCAAAGGTTAAATACTTAGTTCTTATATTTGAATACTTGTTTACATATAATATGATCTTAATAGCTCAAATTTTTCTAAAAAAAGAAATTTTTAAAATAATGCAATCAAACCAGTTCATCTTTAATTAAAGTTTAAAAAATTATTTTACACAATTTTTAAATTAATTTATGAATTTCTGTAGTATCTATATTTCATAAAAATTAATTTAAGAAGTCACAATTTTGAAAAGAATCTTGAAATAAATTGAAAAACAGCTCTTTGGTATTTTCAGCAAACCAAATCCCCATTTTCGGTCTACTGATTCTCTACTGAATTTTAATCATTTTTAAATTAGACCATTAGAACCGCACTATTAATGGCTAGTATTTTCGGTCCCAAGATGTACTTTTGGTCTATTAAAAATGACAGAATGTCTGTTAAACGGTCCAAGATGATTAGTTTTTATCTAAGTCTATAAATAAAAGTTTTTCTAAGACTTAAAACAAATTTTGAATATCTTTACATTGCTCGTATCATATATTTAAGTTACTCTAATCAATTTTTGTGATTCAAACTTTCAAATCAACTTTTTTACAAAATCAATTGAACTAAACTAGATCATATTTTGTATTCACATTTATTCTCTCTGAGTTTATCTTGCATCAAATACTTCATAGTTGAGTGAATAAATTAAAACTAAATTATAATTGTGAGGTGAGGCTGATACCAGATTTATAAATAGCCTGATTTAAGTGAAAATGGCATCAGTCTATATAATCCGAGTTGAGCATGATAGAGTCGGATTCAAGACTACTATAAAGGCGTGAGTATACCTAAGAAGAAATCATTTGATATGTACACGGGTCGGTCAAGTTCATTCTCTTGATCCAATTGTGAAAAGCTCAAAATGTGTTGCCAAGAGTTGGGGACGCAAACAAACCGTAGTGTTTGTTGGACTTCGTAAAAATAGCGTTTGCATTTCTCTATCTTTATCTCTTTAATTTATTTATCTTGAGCTTATGCATGTGATTTAGCTATTTTTACTTGATATTATCATTACTTGCATAGTTCACTTACGTATCTTGAAAAGTTTACAAAAGTTTTTAAAACCTAATTCACCCCCCATTTTGGTTAGCTAATTGTAGGATAACACTTTTAACCTTTCAAATGTTCAATTTGAAATTTTGAAATAATGAGATTATATATTTTAATAAAAAAATATTATTTTTATCATTGTTAAAATATTTTCAAGTTAAGATAAATTTTTTTTTGTTTTTAAAAAAATGTTTATTAATTATGGTATAGAAAACTTGGTATGGTTGATTATGTTGAATTATCTTGAGTTGTTTTGTTAAATATTATTTATTTTGCTTAAAACTTCAAAAATGATTCCATGCTTTCCAGAATGATGAATTCTTATTGTTTTAGTTTTTGGTTTAGTCGTTTTTCTCGTTTTCCTCTTAAAACTTTTTGAAAAACAGCTAAACAGTGACTTTTGGCAGACAAAAAATTCCACCGGTTTACCGAAAAAGTGGCCTAAATTGTTCTATTTTTCTGCCATTTTCAGCAGGCCAAAAACCAGTAACTCATAGCAGGCCGTAAATTTAAGTGCTTTTAGCGATTTTTAAATCATTCTCTCGTATTTCTTTGGGTTTTATTTTAATTTTTATTTATGAGCTTAATTTTGATTGACATATTAATTACTCAAATGTGATTTAAATGGATTGCACAATGCATATTGCTTAAACTCCTATATTTATATGCTTGATAGTTTTTACATGACAAATACTATGCATAATTAATTAACTGAATTATTCTATCAATATTAGTGATGTATTGGAACTCAGAATGATATGTTATTAGAATTCAATGTTTATATTTTATAATTTTGTCATTTTGAATATCTGCGCATGATTTTTCATCCTATGACATTTATGAGAATAATTTTTTATGAATATCACATATAGGATTCACATTACCTTTCAAGACATGCTTTATTATACTTTATTTTTTCTGAACATCTATTTCTTATGGTTATTTAAACTTAGATAATATGTCATGTTTGGATTGGATAATTGTTATTGGTTACTTATTCTTACTTTTATTTTGTATTTATTAATTAGTATCCATCTTACTCTCCATGTTTATGCAACTTTCTGATGATATCAAAAGGAGGAGAAGAAAGTGTATTGATGTAAAATATTGGTAATTTTTTTCTTCAAAAATAATTGGTATCCATAATTAATATATTTCTTATATGAATAATCTTTGCTTACTTTGATTATTTACATTTTCATTAATATATTGAGGAGGGGCATATTTATGATTTACTTGTGATAAATTCGTCATTATCATTTTCCATGAATTGTGATATGCTTTTCATAATTAGAAAGAGAAATTATTTCACTATTGTGTTTGAACGATTTAAATTTTTCCTATACTTTGTGACGATTATACTTAAAAAAAAATTTTAACAAATGAAATATTAAGATTTAGAGTTTTCATGATCTTGATTAGATACAATTTCTCTATTTTGAATATGCTACAGTTATCATACTTATTATTAATAGAAAAAGTTCTGTTAAAAATTAAAAAAGAACGCTCTTATTTTTACTGTCATCATTTATTGTTTAATTTTTTCTTTAATATTGTTATTCTTATTTTAAAGACTGTTCAATTCTAGATTCCTCATTATCTCTTTAAAGCTTAACTTGTTATAGTTGTATTTTTGGAGAAAATTATTTGTGTATTGCTCTTTCATATACTTTTGTCATAATTAAGGAAGAGAAATACAATGAATAAATGTGGGTAGAAATTTTTTAAAATTAAAAGATATTTTTAAGAACTTTTAGAAATTTTTTTATATATTGAATTTTCTTGGAAATTTTTTCAACTTTATTCTTATTTTGAAAATATCTTAAAAGATTCATTCCTTATGAGACATCTAGTTTTTAAAATGGTTTTTGTCTTTTTAATGATGTCAAAACGGGGAGAAAAATGATAATTTTTGAATATGAGGATAAAAGGATTCATTTATGAGTGTGCATATATTAAGGAGAAGTAATATACTTATGATGCTTAATTGAGTTAGAAAAAAGGAGTAAGCCCTATTTATTTTGTTAAGTATATTTTGAGATGGAGTTTAAAATATAGTAAGGATTAAGATAAACTTGTCAAATTTCATATTTTCATATCTTTATTGTATATTTCTTTTATCTCATAAATCAGTATTTATCATCATCAGAAAATGGGAGATTGTTGAGAAATTTAGATTTCAATCTTACTCACTTTTATTTTGAAGATAATAAATATTTAATTTAGTACTAATGATTTAACTTGAGTGTGTAGTGAAATAGCTTTAAAATTTCTAACTCAAGTTGACCAAAAAATCAACCTTGAAGAATGATATATATTGGACTTATTAGAATCAAGCTTGAAAATAAACAATCAAGATACAAAGTCATGCTTAGATATGGTATATTTCATATTTAGTCATGTATTTGATTTAGTTTATTGCACATAAATTCTCTTTGCATTGGCTCATACTTTCAAAAGAGTTTTCAAACTATCTTCAACTTAAAATAGTTATTTTATTATAAAAGATTAAAAATAAAAAATAATGATTTATTTAAATGGGCAAAATATTCTTTAAAACGTAATTTCTTAAATTTAAATGAGTTACAAATATATTTGAAATCATGATTATTTGAAATAGGCTAAAAAAAGATTTTTTATTTGTAAACTAGAATATGTTTTGGTATTAACACTTTCTCAATTATTACTAAATATCTTTGTAAAACTAAAACAAGTTTTGTAATAGAAAAAATAGATTTCTAATGTTTTTAAAGTATTTAAAACAAGTTTAAAAGTAAGTTTTTGAAAAATGCTAAAAAATGTCAAAATATAAAAAATAGCCAAATGCTGAAATAGCCAAAATAAACAGGATTTTTGGTCTATCGAAAATATTTTCGGTCTACTAAAAATGGCAGTGAGAAAAAGTTACCATTAAAATTTAATCATTACAAAAGCACTACCAACGGCTAGTATTTTCGGTCTACTATCAAAAACTCACTTTTAAGATTTATAAAAGAGATTGCACGAATCTAAATTGTTATCCAACTTCTTTAAAAGTATTAAAACATATTCTTACATTGAATTAATTTTCAAATCATATTGACTCAATTTTAGAGCATCTATTATGCATTGTTCTCAAATCTTTTAAGTCAAAATTGTATTCATTACTTTGTGAGAAGAATTTTTAAGTGTGTTAACTTTGGACTATTATAAAATCAACTGAGTGTGAGGTGAGGCTGCTACCGAAGTCTAAACAACCCATGCATAGATGAGACTGCCACCGGAATCTAAACAATCTGATTTAGGTGAGGTTGGTACCAGTGTGACATCCAGCTCCTCACATAATTAAGAGAGCCAATAATAAACATGTTCTAATTGCATATTAGGCATCTAGAAGTCATTATACTAGTTTCATAAAAATATGCTCATTCCTTATGTTATGTGCATTTACATACATGTTATTATACTAATGATTGTCGAAGTGTCTCGATGCAGTGTAAAGGTTCAATACCCTCAAAGAGAGAGCTCGGTGTGCTAAAAGAACAAAGAATATAATTATGAAACTAATACTATGTTTGCATTGTTAATTGGAGTCTAATTGATTTTCTTTTTATCTTTAATAATTGGTTAAGGGGCTAAGTTCCACCAAATTACAATAAGATTGGCCATATAGGATAATAAGTCAAAGTATGACTAGTTTTTATTTTCTAAGGTAGGATTCACCAACTTTGGCTACACTTGAGTGTATAGGAGTGACCAGCAACGTGGTGACTATGTTAAGGATGTTCTAGAGCTGGACACATGGAAAGAGATGTGCAAAATACCCAAAACACCCCTTAGAATTTAAGTTATACCTTTTCTTAGCCATTAAGTGTTGATTTTGGGTCAAATCTGGTCATTTACTTTCCTTTTCTTTCTCGCCAAGACCTGAAACTCTCCAATGCTTTTTCTGACTTCTCTCAAAAATTTTCAAGAGTTTCCAAGTGGTAGAACTCAAATTGGAGCCTTAGAAAGCAAGATACATCAAAACTAGTCAAGGTAATTCTATTAAGTTCTTCTTTCTAGGTCTTGTCCTTTAATTTCAATTCTCTACTTATTTCCACTTAAACAAAGGTTTTTTCAGGTTTTATTAAGCCTAAAAATCTATTTATAAGCCTTGAAAATCAGTTGGTGGAGATAGAAGGCAAGAACACTAGCAAAAACTCAAACTAGTTAAGGTGAGGTTTATGTTGGATTTTGAATTTGTAGTGAATTTTCTTTATTTCAACTCTTAAACCTAAGCTATTATTTGATGAATAATGGTCCTAGGAACCCTTATATATTGCTAGAAATATAAAATTTAAGTGGAGGATTAAAGTTAAACCTAAAGCCCCAAAGTTTGCAATTTATGGAGTTAAGTGTTTTTATGTGTAATAGATTAAGTTTTCTATGTTTGTAATCTGATTTCTTAAATTAGATTGTATATCTTATTGATCCTATTGTCTATTACACTCATTTGGTGGCTGCTTGTGATGACACATAAGTGTAAAAATGGTTTTAAACTTGTTGAAACCGAAAAAGAGTTCAAGTGCACTTAGATTGTTCTAAGTGATTCTCTTGATGTGTATATGTGGGAATTTGGATTTCTAATTGCTATGGCAGGTTTAAAACCATGATTTTAATCATGTGGCATTTCGATTTCAGTATATATATGGTTGGTAATTTTGGTGTGGTATTATTATGTATACTATATAACCATGCATGTTTTATGAAAAAGTTTAAGAAGGGTAATATGATTTATGAAATGCCTTTGTATTATGGTGTAAAACTATTTTATCATAGAGAAGTTAAGATCAGGTAACTTTCAGAAGGTTTTGTGTCACTGTTATGGGGAAGTGGGATAAATATTTAGAGTTTCAGAGTGGCAGCCCTAGGAGAGGGGCAAGTGTGACAGGATTAGTCACAAGGTTTGCCAATATATTCTTCCTCCAAGTTATATAATAGACTAAACTACAATCTCGGGCCGCCTTATCTCTTAAGCTCGACGGGGTAACAATAGAATAAGGTTAGTAATGAGCCCCAGTATGGTAAGAGCCGGCGGGAGAAGAACCCATAGGATATCATTAATTCAGGAAGCCCTGCAGGCACAGTGTTTAACCGGACAGTGGGCACAAGACAGGGAAGGGTCTAAAGGAAATTATTTATACCGAAATATTTAAGCAAGCACAATCATATATTTAATTCATGTCATTCAGCAACATGTCATCCATTACTTTACTTACTGAGCTATAGCTCATTATAGTCTTGTGTTGCGGGTAATGATTGAGATGATAGTATGAGCTTGTGAGTTGAAGTAGAGGCCCAACCTTGGTGTTGTACATATGGATATTTTGACCACTTGTGGGGGGCTTAGTTTGTGTATTTTGGGATGTTTTGCAGTCTCTCAATAAAGTTATTTTTAGTTCATTTTTTTTAATACCTATTTACTATGTTTTGTTTTATAATATATGTATATACTGATCATATATGTAAGTAAAGTCAGCTATCCATAGAATTTTAAAGAAAATAAAAAGTTCGAATTGGCCCGTATTTTGGAAAAATAATTATAGGATTATCTTCTAAAAGTAACACCTTGTAAATAGAAAGTTAATAAATTTCCACTGGTAGTAGGAGAATATAGAGGGCGTTACAAGTTGGTATCAGAGTGGAGGTTTAAATCGTTTCTGTAGACTGTCCATATGTGTATATCGAGGAAGGGAATCACTCAGCTCACAAGTAAGTATTTTATGTGCATTAATTATATTTGTTACATGCTTCATGTTTATTATNGGTAATGATTGAGATGATAGTATGAGCTTGTGAGTTGAAGTAGAGGCCCAACCTTGGTGTTGTACATATGGATATTTTGACCACTTGTGGGGGGCTTAGTTTGTGTATTTTGGGATGTTTTGCAGTCTCTCAATAAAGTTATTTTTAGTTCATTTTTTTTAATACCTATTTACTATGTTTTGTTTTATAATATATGTATATACTGATCATATATGTAAGTAAAGTCAGCTATCCATAGAATTTTAAAGAAAATAAAAAGTTCGAATTGGCCCGTATTTTGGAAAAATAATTATAGGATTATCTTCTAAAAGTAACACCTTGTAAATAGAAAGTTAATAAATTTCCACTGGTAGTAGGAGAATATAGAGGGCGTTACAAGTTGGTATCAGAGTGGAGGTTTAAATCGTTTCTGTAGACTGTCCATATGTGTATATCGAGGAAGGGAATCACTCAGCTCACAAGTAAGTATTTTATGTGCATTAATTATATTTGTTACATGCTTCATGTTTATTATTGGCTAATCTTTACTAGGATAAGGAGCATAGAAATGACTACCACTCGAGGTCAAACATCTAGAGCGACTGAAGGCTCTACCCCTGAAAGACATACACAGGAGTTAGCAGAACTCCGCGAGATGGTCCGTAGGCAGGCAGAACAAATTGAGAGGCTGTTACAACAGCAAGAGGAAAGACAGATTCCGCCTAACACACAACCACCACCACCACGAGCCCCAGCTGTATTTTACCCTTTTGAACCACTGTATGAACGGTTTAGGAAACAACACCCGCCAGTATTTGAGGGTACTACAGATCCACTCGATGCAGAAGAATGGAAATGTTTGTTGGAAACAATTTTTGACTTTATGCAGCTTAATGAAAGGGAGAAAGTTTATTGTGTTGTTTATATGTTAAAGAAAGATGCACATATATGGTGGGATGTGATTAGGCAAACCGGAGACACTACTCAAATGACATGGACAGAATTTCAATTTGTTTTCAACAAGAAATATTATAATACTGCAGTATTAGCCACAAAGGTGAATGAGTTTAGTAAGTTACAACAAGGTAACCTTTCAGTGGCTAAATATGTGAGAAAATTCGATCAGTTAGCAAGGTTTGCTTCAGAGATGTCCCTAATGATGTCACTAGAGTCACTCGCTTCATAGAGAGACTTAAGCCAGAGCTTGCTAGAGATGTTGACATGGGACTTACAGGGCCAATTTCTTATGGAAAGGCTGTAGAGAAAGCTTTACGAGCTGAACATCGAGAGGAGAAGATATTAAAAGCTAGAGCTTCTACCAGTTTTCCTCGTAGAGATTTCCAACCCAATGGAGGTCGTTTCAATGACAATAAACGAAGAGGTCAATTTTACCAAGGTGGGTTAGAACAAAACAAGAGATTCAACTGGTGGACAACAAAGGAGACAACAGTGGCCACGATGTGAAAAATACGGTAAGAACCATCCTGGAGAGTGCAGAGCTCATACCACAATTTGTTATAAATGTGGTAAGAAAGGTCATTTCAAAAGAGAGTGTCCATTGTGGAAGAATGAGCAAAAGAAAGAAGAACCTAGGAAGACCAATGCTAGGGTGTTTGCACTTACTCAAGCTTACGCAGACGCAGACCCTTCAGTTGTTTCAGGTGAGATTCTTATCATTGACATACCTACACATGCATTAATAGATTCTGGTGCCACACATTCATTTGCATCCATAACATATGTGAGGAGATTAGGTAGACCCTTTGATCAGCTGCCAGAGGTATTTAGTATGGCGTTACCATCAGGGGAAATATTATATTTAAATCAGTGACTAAAAGGAGTTCTATTATAGATAGATGGTAGAGAGCTATTTGTGGATCTTGTGATGTTGGAAATGCATGAATATGAGGTAATACTCGGTATGGATTGGCTTTCCAAGTACAATGCTACTATTGACTGTGGAAAGAAAAGAGTAATTTTCCAACCTTTTGAAGAGGCTCAGTTTGTTTTCATTGGTTTTCCACAAAAAACAAATGTACTTATCATCTCTGCTTTGAAGGCAAAGAAATTGTTGGACAATGGTTGTTCAGGCTATTTAGCCAACGTAATAGATACTTCTATGGAACAGCAATTCAGACCTGACGATGTACCGATAGTTAGAGATTTCTTAGAAGTATTTCCAGAAGAATTACCAGGATTACCATCAGATAGGGAAATTGAGTTCGTTATTGAATCATTACCTGGTACTGCACCAATATCGAAGGCTCCTTATAGAATAGCACCTGCAGAGTTGAAAGAACTGAAGGCACAATTACAGGAACTTTTAGACAAAAAGTTCATTAGACCTACCTATTCACCATGGGGCGCTCCAGTTTTGTTTGTCAAGAAGAAAGATGGTACAATGCGGATGTGTATTGATTATAGAGAGTTAAATAAAGTGACAATTAAGAATAAGTACCCACTTCCCAGGATTGACGATTTTGTTTGACCAATTACAAGGTTCAGCTATATTTTCCAAGATTGACTTGAGATCCGGTTATTATCAGCTGAAAATTAGAAAAGAAGATGGGCCAAAAATAGCCTTTCGGGCCCGATACGGCCATTATGAATTCGTGGTAATGCCATTTGGATTGACCAATGCCCCAGTAGCCTTTATGGATCTGATGAATAGAGTTTTTAAAGATTATCTAGATAAGTTTGTAATAGTGATCATTGATGATATTCTAATTTATTCAGGGTCCAAAAATGAACATGAGGAGCATTTAAGACTTACATTGCAGAAGTTGAAGGAGAAGTAACTTTATGCCAAGTTTTAAAAGTGTGAATTCTGGCTTAAGAAAGTTGTCTTTTTGGGTCATATAGTTTCTGGTGAAGGTATTTCAGTGGATCTAGCAAAGATAGAAGCAATTAGTAAGTGGTCAAGACCGAATAATACTTCTGAGGTACGAAGTTTCCTAGGACTAGCGGGCTACTATAGAAGATTTGTTGAGTGATTTTCTAGGATAGCTATACCTCTCACACAACTCACTAGAAAGAATCAAAAATTTGAATGGACTGAGGCTT
>JXTB01000430.1:213695-290107 GCA_002914805.1 Parasponia andersonii
TTGGTATGGTATTATTATGTACACCATATAACCATGCATGTTTTATGAAAAAGTTTAAGAAGGGTAATATGATTTATGAAATGCCTTAGTATTATGGTGTAAACTATTTTATCATAGAGAAGTTAAGATCAAGTAACTTTCAGAAGGTTTTGTGTCACTGTTGCAGGGAAGCGGGATAAATATTTACAGTTTCAGAGTAGCAGCCCCAGGAGAGGGGCAAGTGTGACAAGATTAGTTACAAGGTTTGCCACAATATTCCTCCTCCAAGTTATATAATAGACTAAACTATAGTCTCGGACCACCTTATCTCTTGAGCTCCACGGGATAACGATGGAATAAGGTTAGTAACGAGCCCCATTGTAGTAAAAGCCGGCGGGAGGAGAACACATGGGATATCATTAATTCAGGAAGCCCTACAGGCACAATGCTAAACCAGACAGTGAGCACAAGATAGGGAAGGATCTAAAGGAAATTATTTATACCGAAACATTTAAGCAAGCACGATCATACATTTAATTCATGTCATTGAGCAACATGTCATCCATTACTTTACTTACTGAGCTGTAGCTCATTATAGTCTTGTGTTGTAGGTAATGATTGAGATGACAGCATGAGCTTGTGAGTTGAAGTAGAGGCCCAACCTTGATGTTGTACATATGGATATTTTGACCACTTGTGGGGGGCTTAGTTTGTGTATTTTGGGATGTTTTGCAGTCTCTCAATAAAGTTATTTTTAGTTCGTTTTTTTTAATACCTATTTACTATGTTTTGTTTTGTAATATATGTATATACTGATCATATATGTAAGTAAAGTCAGCTATCCATAGAGTTGTAAAGAAAATAAAAAGTTCGAATTGGCCCGTATTTTAGAAAAACAATTATAGGATTATCTTCCAAAAGTAACGCCTTGTAAATAGAAAGTTAATAAATTTCCACTAGTAGTAGGAGGATATAGAGGGTGTTACAACCAGAGTCTAAACAACCCATGCATAGATAAGGTTGCCACCATAGTCTAAATGACCCCTATATTGGTGAGGTTGACACCATTATCTAAATAATCTGTATAGGTGAATTTAGCACCAGAGTCAAAACAATTTAAGATTAGGCATGATAGAGCCTGAGTTAAGACTATTGTAAAAATGTGGGTGAGTCTAAGAAAAATTTACTCTATTTGCACAATAGTCCTTCAAGCCCACAATCTTGATCTGATAGTGGAAAGCTCAAAGTAAGTTATCAAAGGCCGGGAATATAGGTAAATCGTCGTATTTGTCGAAACTAATAAAAATTAAGTTTGTATTTTATCTATCCTTATACTCTTTACTTTATTACAAACTATTTAATTACAAATTTGATATTTATTGTGCTTAATTGACTTGGTATTATTGTTATATATTTAGTGTTATCGTTCATTTAGCCTCAAATTTTTAAAATAATGGTTTATAGTTTTACATAGTTGAAAGTTTTTTTAAAAAATTTTAAAACCCAATTCATCCCTCTTTTAGGTAGTCAATCTTGGGTTAACATAAACAAATCAAATATTTTGAGTCATGCCTAGATTTTTTCTTAATTAGTGAGGAGGAAAACTATGACGAGCTCAAGATTGATCTATCATCCTATTCAAACAAAATTCTTTCACAAATTTAAATGAAAGAATATCTTTCATTATTAGTGATTGGGCGTATTTATCATGATCTATATTTATTTGATGAAGATTTACAATAAGGTGGTTTTGAAATTTCACAAACATGAATTCGATTTGGATGAGATTATTTTATTTCTCAATACAAAGGGTCATTTTGCTACAAAATTACCTGATTTCAATTGCTTGAAAGTTTGAAGAAGTCAATTCTCCATTCGTACCAATTAAAGCTCATTCAAATTCGAGGACGAATTTTTTCCAACAAAGAGCGAATGATGCTAAATATTTTAGAAAAGATAATATATTTAATTACCTACACACAATAATAGTATTTAGAATATCTAAAATAATAATAATAAATAAATAGTTTAAGTTTCCTAGGTTATTTGAATCTGATCAATTATATTTATTGTGTATTCACAAATTTAAGTTTTCTAAGTTCTTTTAGTCTGGTCATGTAGCTATTTTTAGTGGTCAAACTAGTCTTAAAATGTAGAATATGGTCTATATTAGTGTTTCTGTTGTCTTGGACCTTTAATTCTCATTATTTCTCTTCTTGGAGGATTGTTCCAAGTATAAAGCAAGGAAAGTATTAAAATTAATAAGACTTTGGTTATTATTCAGAGTGAAAGACTTAATCTTTGTGATTATCTCTCTTAGTTTCTTATCTCTTAAGAGGATTTCTTTGAGTGATGAACTAAATCCAATTCTTATCTTTAAATTGGTGATTTCTTATCCTTAAAATGATGAATTGTTTTCTTAACTTACTATTTTTATTTTGAAATGGTATCAATTATTAAAAAAAAAGTTAGCATTTTTGTCTTAATTTTTTTTCCTTATTTTGTCATTTATTAATAGGTAATGAATAAATATGGTTTTTCCTATTATTTGTTGGTTAATCCTCGTACCGTTCCCGCATCTAAAAGAAAGGTTGATGGGTGGATATGTACTGTGCTTGGCCTTCGAGGATATATGTCACAACCCAAAACCCAGGCTAGTGGCAGAAAGAGAATTTCGCAAGGATGAGAAATTCCTTGATTTATTTGAAAAATGTCTAAAAAGTTTTAGTTTTATAAAATAGTCCATTTTAGATAAAATATTTGGAATTCCATCCTGTGAACCTCTCCCATAGTTCGTATACACTATTAAACATAGATCGAATAAATACTGAAAAGAACATAAATCAAATATAAGTCTAAGCATCATCATCATCATCATCCACATTAGAGCAGATATCAGAATGACATACATGAGTTCGCAGACAAAAATGGAAAACAGTAATCTTAGTTCAATACTAAAACAAAATTTAAACAGTCCAAATACCACAACAATATGCTTTGAGTATTACTAAGATAACGAACTACAATCCTGATGGCCTCTTACTACTCTTGATCTCTAAAATCGCACTGGACATCACCTGAGGAAGGGAAGAATGGAGTGAATATAAAATGTCCAGTAAGAAAAATAGTTACCTCAATCAAAAATATTTTAGTGATAGAAAGCTCATGCATAGTTAGTTTAAATCCAATACATACATATATGACAATCCAAAACCGAAAATCATCACGTATATGCATAAATAAATCAGTATAATCAAAAACATTCAATTCAAATGCACATGATACAAATCAACCCATACCAATGAACTCACATCCTCTCATTTGTGGAAATCCAAGATGATGGCACTAAGTATACCTAACAGCCTGCCTGACACCTCAGCCTATACCCGGAGGGGACACTTATGTATCGCCTACCAAATCTGGAGGAGCAACCGAATTGCCTATGCCTGCCAAATGGGGAAGTAATCAGAAGTAACAAAACCCCACGTCGGTTTACGGATTCTACACCGACGATGGGGTGCGCAGGGCCACACTATAAACCCACGATGCTAACACGGTACTCATGTATGATCCTATGACACGTGCAATATAAAACTGAAGTATGAAAATAATCGTACTCTAGTTTTTCAGGAAAATAAGTATATTAGGTTTTTATAGAAAAGCAGATAGTACAACAGCCCTATTTTTGATATATCCAAAATAACCTGCACTTAGAAAATTCTCAGAGTAATATAATATATATGTATATCATACTATCATAGTCTGTCACATATGTTCAAGAGAATCAAAAACCACATTTGTTCTCATATGTTGCAAAAAATAAGTTTTATTCAAAAATAGTGGAAAACGAAGGTAACTGAATCTCTACCTCACAAGAATAATGATACCACGCTATTGAATCCTCAAGGTGTCATTGACGATCGTCCGGAAGGTCAAGAACCAATTCCAAACCCTCGATCGTCCCCTTGAGAAAAACAAACTTCTCAACAGAGCTTCAACTCCACAAACGGACCTCTTCACTGAATTCCTAGCATCCAAAATAGCTAGATTAGATATATGACTTGTCCAATTCGGGTCCGGGCCCAAACCCGACTAGCGGTATACAAATCGAGAAAATCTAGTGGTTTGATTTCGATTTTTGTACCGATCACCAAACATAGGCAATATATATATATATATATCAAACTTTCACATTTTCTAAGTACAATCCAAAAAGGACAATAAAACAATGATCCAACAGCTGGATTAAAAAGTCAACTCAAGCTTAAAATATTCCAAAAATAGCAACTTTCGATTCGGGTAGCATGGGTTTAAGATATATATACTTTAAGCTTCCTCTCGACGAGACGAATTCAACAAGCCTGGTTAGAGGACAAATGGCAGCCAGAATCATCGCTGGCGACGAAAAATCCGAAACGGCTTACTTCCTCTTCTCCGGCAGCGGCAGCTAGTCGGCTTCGGCTCGGCATGGCACAGGGGAGCTATGCTGGTGGGCTGCTTGGGCGGACGACGATGGGAGACGGCTTCCACAGCGGTCTTTTTCCTTCTTTTGAGAGAAACCGAGAGTGAGGGAGAGAGAGAGAGAGAGAGAGAGAGAAAAAAAAAATGATAAGGTCACATGGCCCTGTCTTATGGGGTTGTACAATTGTTAAAAATTACACAACATCCTAATTTTTCAAATCCTTTTTAGATTAGTCCCCTAAAATTTGTAATTTTATCCTTTTGCACAAAATTTTTACAAATTTATCCCTCTATTATTATATCCAGAAAATTGATAAAATGTCTAAATTACCTTCCCAAAAATCTGTGTTTTTACAATATATATGGTAATTGAAAACTATTTCCAATCTGCTCCCTTGCTATTCCTATTTCATAATTTATATTTTAGAAAATTTATGCTTCAAGAAAATCATGTGATTGGTTTGATTAGCATTTCTGATTTATACTTTTACATCAATAATTATCACTTTAATTTTAGGAGCATTTAAATATCCAGGGTTATATAATTGAAGGTTTTTCTATCTCGAAAAGCTCCCTTTTTTTCATAACCAAATTACGTTACTTTATATGTTTAGCAATATAACCTTCCTTTTTATGTTTAATAATATAATAATTCCATTACTTAGCACGTCTCCTCAAAACTCACTTAGTTGTATATATCTTATCCTGACAATTTTAACGAGAAAGAAAGGAAAAAGGAAATGTAATTGTATTGATCCTTCATTTCTTAAAATACAGTTCATTCACAAAATAAAAATAAGTACATAAATAAAATACCTATGAAGTGAGTTTTCATGACAAAGACACAAGATTGAAGAAGAAGGAATTTAAAAAATAAAAGTGTGCATTTTACGAAATTACAAGATAGAAAAGTAATTAATAGGGGTTTTGGACAGAAAATTAGAACATAAACATTTATCTATAGAGAGAGAAGCTTTGTCTTCTCTCTAAAATTCTTCAGCAGGATATTCAGCAGCCCAGTGCTCTACTTCTTTCTCTACTAGCAGGTGTTGTTCCTTCTCCTCGGTATAGACTTTTTTTTCTTTCTCAGTTTTGCTTTTTGTATTTTTTTATTTTTCTTCTATTTATGAAAGTAGTTGTCTACTTAAATCTAAATCTATGATGTTTTTTGTACACCAGATTTAGATTTGTGGTGTTTGAGATTATTTTTTTTCTTTCTATTTTTAGTGTACACCCAAATTTAGATTTATGGTATTTTTTGTTGTTATTTTCTTAGAAAATTTTGTGCGGTGTTCACCGATAAATGTAGTAAATAATATAGGATTATTGATGAATGTCATGATGAGAATAACTGACTACTGTCATATAAAGGTGGCGTTTACTTAGTTAAATTTAGATGTCTTTATAGGCAGTGGAATTTGGAAATTATTGTCTCCTTTTGTTAGACTAAACTCACATAGTATTTGTCTCTCACTTTTAGTTGTGAATTTTGAATAGTTTTTTTTTTTTTTATTGGGTTTTGACGACCCTTTGCACGATGTACTTTTTGTCGTTTTGGTGGATTATTAATATAATCCATTCAAAAAAAAAGTAATTAATGGGTAGAAAAATTTATTTATTTGAATTAATGATCAATTTTGAATTTAATGAACATTTAAACGGGTGAGGAGAAAATGCCAAAACTTTTATTAATATAAAATTTTTAATTTTAATGTCAAATGTACTAGTTCTTTTTATAGAAATGCCTTTGATGAAGATCCGCGGTTCAGCATTCGTGTGAGTCTCAAAATTAATCACATTTATTAGACTGACTTCTATCTATCTCAATAATAAATTCCTTCGTACAGTTTGTACTTACATACCCTTGGGACCATTTCCGGGCCAGTCTTCTGGCTGGCCAAAAAAAAAAAAAAAACATTAACCAAAAAAAGGTCCGTAAGTCAAATTCAAAATCTTAGCACATTTATTATTTAGATAATGCTAGATGCATTTGTAAATTTTTGCTAAAAAAAAAAAATATTAGCAGATTTTTAATATTAATATGTGGTATTTTTTTTTTGGTAAATAGAGTTTAATTAATAATTTTTACTTAATATAAATTAAAAAAAATATTTATTGTTACTTATTTTTCACTGGATTCTATTATATTAGAGATAATAAATTTTTATTTTTTTAATGTAATTCAAACTTAAAATTAAAATTTCAGCTAATAAGTATTTTTAACACTTAGTCAATCCACTACATTGTATAACATATGATATATAAATTTACATTATTCAATTAGCATATTATTCAATTAGCATATATATAATTATAAATAAATTAATTATATTTACCAATTAAATAATATCAACCCATTATGTATTAAAAATTTGGTATGGGATACTATCACTAAGCATTATTCTTATTATTTTGTTTCTCATAGCTATATTTCCAAACTCTTCTTCTTCTCTGCTAATTTTTTTTCCCACCAAAAAAAAAAAAAGAAAACTAATTGTAAACAAAAATCTCTCTCAGTCAGAGTTTCATTCATCAGCATCTCATACACACTCCCCCGTATATTCCATTTCCCACGTAAACCACTTAACCGTCAAAATCAGCCGCTTCATTTTCCCGAGAAAATGTTCCAATAAAACTAAAAATAAATAAAAAAAGAAAGTTCCTTATTTTTCCCATAACGATCTCCGCCGCAGCTCCCATATTCACGCTCACAAATTGAGCACACCCCTCATATAGAAATATACATATACATTTACATATACACACACAAATATAGATAGATCTTTTTATCGTTACCGCTTCCAGACACGTTCGGAGACTCCGGCGGCGGTTTGATATCGGCGACCGCCATGGAACCAGGCGGCGCAACCCAGGTCGCCACCGCCGTCGGTGATGGTGCGGTTGGGGTTCAGATCCGGCAGACGAGGAGGTTGCCGGATTTTCTCCAGAGCGTGAATCTCAAGTATGTGAAATTAGGGTACCATTATCTAATCTCCAATCTGTTGACTTTGTGCTTTGTGCCTTTGATTTTCGTAACCCTAATTGAGGCTTCGCAAATGGATCTGGGTGATTTGCGCCAGCTATGGCTCCACCTTCAGTACAATCTGGTAAGCGTTATCATATGCTCTGCTTTCTTGGTTTTTGGTCTGACCGTCTATATCATGACCCGACCCAGACCCGTTTATCTCGTTGACTATTCGTGTTACCGTGCCCCGGATCACCTCAAGGCTCCGTTTGACCGGTTCCTGAAACATTCCCGGCTTACCGGAGACTTTGATGAGTCGTCTCTCGAGTTTCAGCGCAAGATTTTGGAGCGCTCTGGCCTTGGGGAGGATACTTATGTCCCTGAAGCGATGCACTTCATTCCGCCAAGGCCGTCGATGGCGGCGGCCCGGGAGGAGGCCGAGCAGGTTATGTATGGTGCCTTGGATAATCTTTTCTCTAATACGAACGTTAAGCCTAAGGATATTGGTATTCTTGTTGTGAATTGTAGCTTGTTTAACCCCACGCCTTCACTTTCCGCTATGATTGTGAACAAGTACAAATTGAGGGGTAATATTAGGAGCTTTAACCTTGGAGGGATGGGTTGTAGTGCTGGGGTTATAGCTATTGATCTTGCCAAGGACTTGTTACAGGTTCATAGGAATACTTATGCTGTTGTTGTTAGTACCGAAAATATTACCCAGAATTGGTATTTTGGGAACAAGAAGTCTATGTTGATACCCAATTGCTTGTTTCGTGTTGGGGGTTCGGCGGTTTTGCTTTCCAACAAGTCTGTGGATCGGAGGCGAGCCAAGTATAGGCTTGTTCATGTTGTTAGGACCCATCGTGGTGCGGATGACAAGGCCTTTCGATGTGTTTATCAGGAGCAGGACGATGCTGGGAAGACGGGGGTTTCCCTGTCCAAAGATTTGATGGCAATAGCTGGAGGAGCTCTTAAGACCAACATCACAACTTTAGGCCCTATTGTGCTCCCCATTAGCGAGCAGCTTCTTTTCTTTGTTACACTTCTGGTTAAGAAGTTGCTAAATTCAAATGTGAAGCCTTACATTCCGGATTTCAAGCTGGCTTTTGATCATTTCTGCATCCATGCCGGAGGAAGGGCTGTGATTGATGAGCTAGAGAAGAACCTTCAGCTATTGCCAATACACGTAGAGGCTTCTAGGATGACTCTTCACCGGTTTGGTAACACTTCATCAAGCTCCATTTGGTATGAGTTGGCCTATACAGAAGCCAAGGGAAGGATGCGAAAGGGCAATCGAGTCTGGCAGATTGCGTTTGGAAGTGGTTTCAAATGCAATAGTGCAGTTTGGGAAGCACTTCGAAGCGTCAAGCCTTCTCCGAATGGTCCCTGGGAAGACTGCATTGACAAGTATCCTGTGACTGTCATTTCCTAGTTCGCATTAACATTTACTTGTATTCCATTCAGATTATCACTCGTTATACTTACCCCCTGTTATGTAAGCTCTTGATATTGGGTTTTTCGTTGGATACTTGATGTCAAATCATGGTTTTCAGTTGATTTCTCATTTTATATGGTAAACATTATCCGTTCAGTGTGTTATGATGTTTAGAGTTATTGATTTCGTGCTGGGATCATGTTGTCGAGTTGTCATTTTGCTTTTTTCTTTGTGTAATATGTTAATGATAAACTTGTATCAGAAGTCCGTAGTCTTCTTTTGTACCATTAAATCTTTTCGCATTATGAGTATCATTGCTAGGTACGAGGTCAAACTTTAGTTGGATTCTCACAACTGTTATGGATATTCTATTGATATTTTGATTACTACAAGGTAAGCCTTATTTGTCCTGCTGCATACGGCAAAAGCAACTGGCAGTGTGGAAGAGCAACTTGATCTCACCCTGTTCTAGCTTCTTTCTTATGTTCCCCAGTTTGGATTTATCTGCATATGGCGTTTACGAAATGCCCTTTGGTATGTCACCGTATGAATTAATTAAACAAATGGTAAAAAGTGGTGAGAGAGATATGTATAGTTAATTTATCATACTTTTAATTCTTAATGCTTCGAAAATACCGGAGATTTTCCGTGCTTTACATCAATGTGGGAGAAAAAGAATGCATATCTACCGCCCATTGTTGCAGTCAGACTCTGACAACCAAACCAGCAATCTTCTGGAGTTCTTTAATTGAAATAATTAGCTTCAAGTAAATGGTGTCGAAATGGTATGATAGTTGCCTTTTATCTGGCGTCGCTCGTCATGAACGACCTAAGTAGTTCTGAATGAATTGGTACATTCACTGTCTATTTTTCTTGGTTTAGTACTCTGATCATCCAATAACTTCTCTACACATCACCTTCAAAGGAAACTCATTAACAAATATTATTAATTTTTATTAATCATAACTACTTTTGTTAGGCGTTGGGACAAAATATAATTGAGCGGGTGTTCATGGAGTAAGACATAGATGATGCACCTTCTATGGCCTGAACCCTGGTGGTTGGTTGGGCCTAGGTTTTTCTCCTGAAGGTCTTCAAAATGATTGGGCTAGCTCTTGTGCAAGTCATGTGCAACCCAATTCCAATGTCTTAGGGCTTCCATGCCCAATCGTGGTCCGGCCGTCGCCTCCATGCCCAACCGTGATCCAGCGGGGCCCCATCTGTTTCCTCTATTCTCGCCATCTTCCTTCAGAATGGGTGTTGCTATAACACTTCTAATTTTTTCATTCCAATAGCTCATTCGAATAATACTAACTACTCACAATGACATGTCTATCTATTAGCAGACGATTATAAAACTAGATTTTACGTAGCCTTACCTAAATTATAATTATAAATACTTAAATTATAATTATAAATAGACACATCATTGTGGTATAGAATATGTTGGTGCCCTATAACATTATTCATAATTTTTTCATTCTTAAAATTAGAATATTCTTAACTCATTCTATTTTATTAGAGTTTAAATGTTTCTCATTCTATTCATAATTTTTTTATTCTTAAAATGAGAATATTCTTAACTCATTCTATTTTATTAGAGTTTAAATGTTTCTCATTCCATTATTTCCTTAAAGTGTACCATTTACATGTCCAAACCAAACGATCATATGTCATGCAAGGTTTTTCCTTTTTATTTTAATTTTCCTTCTTTTGTTCCCTTTTTTTTCTCTTGAGGATTCAATGTCGGAGTAAGATAAAAATAGACTATATTTATTTTATGCACTGACAATTCATACTTACAGGCTACCAGTCAATTTGCTACCACAAGACTATCTTTATTTTATGCACTGACAATTCATACTTACAGGCTACCAGTCAATTTGCTACCACCAAATTTCTTTTCCCCTTGAAAAGGTAGTTTTCTCTCCCTTTCGTTTGTGATTTTTTTAAAATGGATTAATTGGATCAAACAGAAGAAAATCGTAAAAAGGATTGAAAAAATTGGGGCTTGTTTGTCATTTTTTTTTTGTTTTCTGTTTTTAGAGTTGTATTTTCATAAATGAGAACAAAAACAGTTTTATAATGTTTTCAGAAAATAATTGGTGTTTGGTAAATATTTTCTAGAAATATTTTTTAGGGAAAAAAATTATATAAATATAAAAAATCATATTTATATTATAAAAAAAATATTTAGAGAGAAAACGTCAAGAGAGATTGACTAGAGATAAATTTAAGCAAAAGATGAGGAGAGAGAAAGTCACGAGAAAAAGGGTAATAAAAGATGATAATAAGAGAGAATATGGAAATAAAAAGTGTTGAGAAAAGTAGAAGAAAAAAAAACTAATGAAAACACACAAGAGAGAGAAAATGATAAGAATGCATAGAGATAGAATATAAAGATAAAAAAAGTTATAAAAACAAAATAGTAATAGAGAATGAGGAGATATAATGTGATTAAAAAAATGAAAAGATAGGCTAAAAAAAAATACCTACCCATAGGTAAAGAAAAAAAATACCTATTGAATTTAGATTGAATCAAATAGATGATATAATAGAAGTCTATATGTATCCTAATATACAGGAGTATCTATATCAACTTCCCTCGAATATGTTGATAATGTTTATTCATTTGGAATAATTTATTTCAAATGGGTGTTTTTTTTTTTGCAATTTTTGTGCTTTGTTTGGTTATGAAAAAATACTTTTCTAAGAATTGGATACGTAAGAGTGAAGCATCCAGAGATTTTACTAACTCTCAAATGGACTGTTACGCGGTTGGGAGTCATCAGTTGCAACTCTAGTCTAGGCAAGGAAGAATTGGGGATTCAAAGGAACAAAGAATAATTTACTCAAAAAATGAGAGATTATAACGTGAAGAGAGAGAAAATGAGGAGAGAGAAAGTGACGAGAGAGACTAATAAGGGAGAAAGTTATGAGAAAGAAAATGATAACAGAAAAAGTTACGAGAAAATATGTATATTAAAGTTATATAGAATTAGTTTTATTTTTTAAAAAAATAATAAGAAAATACTTTGAAAATAATATTTTGTTGTTATCTGAATTTTTTTGTTTTCTTTAACTTGATTTTTAAAAACGTTTATCAGAAAACAATGTTCTCAAAAATAATTTTCTGTTTTAAAAAAAAAAAAAAATTAATCAAGATGCCAGACAACCTTTCGTCACATTGAAAGTGATGGATTTTATTGATCAGAATTGGTTTAAGCATAACCGTGAAGCCAACTGGGACTAGCTCAGTTGGTCTAAGGCTTGAGGAATGTGTGTATGAGTTTGGGGGGTCAGGAATTCAAACCTTAGTAGATTGTGTGTATATTATTTTCTTTTAAATTTTGTAGTAAGTGATAGTGTATGTATGTTATTTTCTTTTAAATTTTGTAATAAGTGGTGGTCATTAGTTAAGCCCTATTTTTTCAAAAAAAAAAAAACAAAAAGAATAACCGTGAACGTCAGACAGCTGTCCTAATATCTGAAACTGAGGATTCGATCGAACAGTACCATGGATAGCAACAATCATTCTTTCTATCAAAAAAAAAAAAAAAGAAAAACAACCATTTCATTTGTAAGACACTTTGGACGATGTGTAGTCAGTCCGGGTTGTGTTGGTGAAACAGACTCCCATGAGGTCAAGTCCTTACTACTTGGGCCGGAAACAAAAGCATCGTTCCCCCAATCGCCACGTGATTATGACACGCCAGTGTCTTATCTCACTTTCGGTTTGTGACGTACAAATTATTATCATTATTGTGTAATCTCTATGATCTAAATTTTCGCCATATGTAATTTGGTACATGCAAAATTAAGCATGCATTGAATATGATAAAGAAAAATGGACACTAATTGCCCTTCCAAAATAATAATAATAATTATAAATGTACCACTAATTGATTATGATGAAGAAGAAGATGTGAAAAGAAAAATCGCAAAGCGGATAATCTGTACGAACATGTCGAGATGGCATCTGTAGAAATGGCTTCTCGAGACCAAAATATCTCTATCTGAAGGAAAACTGAATTTCTTCTAAAGTTCTTCCTTTCGTCTCAGGGACAAATTTGCCGACAAATATCACAGTGAAAGCACTCACTAGCATGTAAATGGTGAACGTTCCTGTTGAAGGTGGCAACAACGCATTGACGTATTGAAGCATCAGTCAAAAGTAATAGTAACATAAACACAAAATGACGGAAACAATAGATATAGAGGCAAATGGACTAATGGTGACAAGAATGGTGCTCTATGTAGTAGCCAACCTAGGACCAGTGCCATATATATATATATATATATATATATATATATATGTACATATACAGAGAGAGAGAGAGAGAGAGAGAGAGAGGCACACCTCCAATACTCCAATTCAAGAGCAAATTTGCAGTCATCGTGACCACCCAGGCAGTGAACCAGTTGGCAAGTGTTGCTACACTACCAGCAAGGCCTTTAATATTGACAGGAAGAATCTGCATTGCCAAATAATATGGGGAAAAAAAATGTAACGTGCAAGATAATCAAATAATATCAAAAAGTATTGAAGCAAACTCCCACACCAAGCAAGGTCATTTTTTTGGTCGACTAGAAATTTCATTATGTACCAGGGGAATGTCGTTCGAGAAAATATAATATGTTATTCAATCAGAGGAGAAAAAGAGTGGCGGAGAGAGACCGGGAACACATACCTCAGACATTATAATCCATGGAATAGCTCCAACACCCAATGAGAAGGCAACTACCATTGCCTAAAATATAAGAGAGTTAATTTGGCAGGCATTCTTAAATTCTAACTCAAAAAAAATATAAAATAGTTTCCTGAATTGTGACAAAATATTTACATACCACGACTCCAACAACTGATAAGATGCTCATTGCAGTATAAAAACCAGAATCGCTTGATACAAAATCCTGTTAACAGTAAACATCATGGAAAAACTTAATAAGAGAAAAACATGTCTAGTCTAGTCTTCAAGCAAAAGCTTTCAGGAAATATGACAGTTAAAAGACGAGGGAAATTTATTTACTTTACTAAGTTTTAGTACCTTTACATAGAATGCTACCGCAACGACGAGGAGGCTAACTGTCATTCCAGCAGAGGAAACCTGCAATAAGATTGCATAACTTCTCATTTATTGTTCTTGAAAAAAGAATATTACCTAATGACTAAATTATGTAAAATTCCTCAAACTCACAATAAGGAGGAGCCGGCGGCCTGCTTTGTCCACCAACCATGTAGTCACTAGAGTTGCCACAACCTAATTGAATACAAATCCTTGTTATGATTGTGTAACGATTGCATGGATCAAAAACTTGAGTAATTTGTCATTTATACCTGAATAGCACCAAGACCAAATGTTGCTGCATTACTTGATTTCACCCCTGTTCAAATAAAGGCACCAGTAAGAGCCATTTGAAGTGAAAATCCAAATCACAACAATACAGGGGATATGTACCATAACCAATATAAAGAGCCCCTTATTCATGTAAAACCTATAGACTACTTTTTTGCTTGAAAACATATAGCCCCCAAGTTTTTCGAAGATTGGATGTGACAAGGATTTGTGCTTACCAGCAGCTTCAAAAATGGTACTTGAATAGAATAGCACACCATTAATTCCACTAATCTGTTGAAGTACAAGTAATCCAATTCCAATCTGAGGGATGCATGAAAGCAGTTAGGTTATGATGAATCAACCTGCAGCAAAATTCAGGCCATGGCCAGGCAAATGAAAAACCAAATCTTCTGGAACAATGTATACCATTAGAGGCATATAGTATCTTCTTTGCTTGAGTTCCGCAAATCGGATTGTTGTCCTTTTGCTTGTTGATGCTACAGACCTCTGCACGAGTATGGTTCAAGTAATTGATTTTCAGGTTAGATGAATAAGAACTATATAAGGCAGAGTTTTCTGAAGGAAAATGCATTTGTGGCAGGGTTGCAACCTTGATTTCATTTACTTCAACTGAAATGTCAGCATCAAAACCCCGAAGAACTTGCAAAGAGGCTTCGAAATCCTCAGTCATGCCCACTTTTGCCTGGATTGAGATCAAAAGTATGCATAGTAAACAGAAACAAGATAGCTAACCATGGTTGAAAAAAAAGAAAAAAAGGAGAGAAGGTAATCTCATGCTACTTACAAGCCACCGAGGAGATTCTGGAATGAAGAAGAGTCCAGGTATTAGTATTGTGCATGGCAGTATTCCTGCAAAAGGAAATTTTGCAGAATTCCATCAACCTTGAAATGCTTATTCAGACATTGGATTTTCTCTGTTCAACTACATCACGTACTTTTTCCTTCTCCATTATGAGGAGAGGAAAGGCACTCATTTTATGAAAAATATTTATTCCGAAACTAATCAGTAAAATGTTTTTCCTTTTATCAACAGTAAATTTGTGTAGGTTCCTACAAGGACCACCACCACCCCACCTGCCCCAAATCAATGCCTTTTAGCAGTGCGCCTTGTCTCTCACTGTCCAAAACAGAGTTCCTTCATGTACCACTAAACAAATCCACTAAGCACTAACAATTGCTTGAAAACAAATTCACAAATATGACCGCCCCAATCCAAATAAGACAGACTTCACAATTCGACGCTAAAACATAAGGAAAGTGAAAGAACATTTTTCTTTATACGAAATGTGTCACTCATATAAGGATTACCCAAAACAGCCAGTATTCTCCACGGAACAAAAAGTCCCAGCAGATAAGCAAGCATTATCCCCGCGGTGACAGACAGCTACAGTAAGAGAATAAAAACAAAAATAAATAAGCTTAAGTTTAAATCGATTAAAGTTGATGCTTTTGATCAGTAACAATAAGATCAAATAATTATGAAATTAAGCTACCGAGCTCAACTAACCTGGTTCACTGAGCCCAGGCTGCCTCTCAAGTTTTGAGGTGCAATCTCAGCTATATACACAGGCACCTGCAGATAAACAGCAAATTCAATAATCTGATATTTCCAATATAAGCAGAAAGAAACAAAGAATTAAACTCAATCCTACCGTGTAGGAGATTATCCCCACACCAAAGCCTTCCAACAACCTTCCCATGTAGAGAAATGAAGAATCCTACAAAAGAGCATTGAACATAAACGCTCCTACCGCAAATTTGCATATATCTGCAGTAATGGCAAAATGTGTAGTAATTCAAACTCACTTTGGCAAAAGATATGGCCAGCCATCCGATTATGTTTGGAATTGCAGCGATCATTAAAGACTGAGATTTATACAACAGAGTTAAATAAAGCAATCAAAATTCATAAAAGCAACGTTAGATACTAAAAAGGAAATCAATAAACGATTTGAGCATACCCCTTTTCGACCAATATATTCAGCTATCTGACCGCTGGCTATGGCTCCAACCATGGCACCGACATTTGATAAGGAACCAAACAGAGAAAACTGACCCCAAGGATCTGTTAGAGACTAAAATAGCATAAACCCATATTCATGTACATGCTAAGGAACTGAGATCCAAACCTCTGACACTGTAAGTCCAAGATCCTTGGTAATCGCAGATTGTGTAGGAGAAGAATAACCAGACTGAGGAAAGTAAAATGAGCTTTAACATTAAGCATAATAGAATTCAACGGGAATTAAAAAAAAAAAAAAAATGAAAGTGGTAAAGTCTTCGTTTGGTTGCAAAGAAAACAAGCAAATCAATCTGAAACTTTCCCGTTGCTAGTTCTTTTCTGGGTCTCTTTCAGCTCATCAATGGAAAGTTTCAGAATTCCAGAGCTTCAACCGATCCAAACAATATCAAACTTAGCATCTATGTGTATATATACATATATACACACACGTATCCATACCGTGAATCCGAATTGGATAGGACCCAAAGCCACAATCAGAACGCAGGCCAAGACGGAGATGGAGCTATCCCGAATGGCCTGAGTCGAGCCCATCATACTGGATTGCCTGGAACCCATTCGATACCAGCTCCCAGTATGGAGGAACGGCTTTCTGAGATCTCTTCCATCATCGCTATCGTCCCTGAAACTCATTCCCTGGTCTTTCTCTTACGATCAACGAGAGAGCAGAGGAAGTGTTTGTGAAAATGCCGCACAGAGATAGAGAAACAAGTTGCAGAAGAAGAATATTTGTAAAAGCTTAAATATGGAGAGAGAGAGAGAGAGAGAGAGAGAGTCAGTGGCGTCTGTTTGTGGACCGTCGTGGGTTTATGGCGTGGACCTGGTGTGCTGTGCCCTGCTGTAAAAAATCTGTTAAAATTCTCTCTCCGACGCGGACGAGAGCCGTTTAGCTGTTACTTTACTGGTTCTATGCCTTACTGGTCCTCACGTCGTTACCGTGAAGCTTAGTTGGCCTTTTGACACGTGTACAATCCTATAGTATTTACCATGTGTAGAGATTTTCATGCTTATGGGCCAATGTAAGTTCAACTTCATTTACTCCCTTAGAAAAAGCTCCTTTTATCTTCCCCTCAAAAAATAAAAAAGGTTCCTTTTAGTTTTATCTATATATTTGTGTATAAGAGTTTCTTTTTTGTTTTTAGCGGAATAAATGTATAAAGAGTTCATATTGGTATTTTTAAATCTCACTGATAATTGCTTTAATAATATTACGATTTGAGATGTATAATTTGATTATCTGAAAAAAAAAAGTTTTGTTAGTTCTATTAGTTTTTGTGTGACCAGAAAAATATTATAAATAGTACAGAGATGAAAGAAGTTATCTAATTTAAACAGCTCTATTAACATTTTCTGTAAAAAGAAAAGTAATGTCTTACTCAAATTGAGTGATGTCTTTTTAGAAAGAAATTTAGTTTGAATAAAAAAAAATAGTTTATATAGATAGGCTTAAAAGTTAAACCCTTCTGAGTACAGTTAAGTTGAGTTGTAATTGGATAAAGAATTACAAAATGTATCTCTTTACATTGACTTCTATCCATTATGATTTTCTTTTTTGTCCCCTGTCTGCTGCCTTAATATTCACATAGTCTAGTTAAGTTAGATTATTTTAATATTAGGATGACATATATCTAAAAAGATTTAGTTTTTTCTTTTAATAAGCATTAGCTGCTTTTAAATAATACAAAGATATTATTTTGTGTTTTGATAGGCATGGCTAGCTATTCAAATTTAATGTTTTTAGGTCATGTGGACCAATTAAGATGCTTACTTGCACAATTTCTTTTTCTTTTTCCTTTTCTACTGGATCTGATTTTTGACGCGGTTCAAAATTTCTTTTCCCCAAAATTTACTATTTCTTTCTTTCTTTCTTTCTTTTTTTCGTCTCAAGTACTCGATATTGTTTTCTGGAACTTGTTTTCAGTACACCTTTCAAGTATTGTGTGGCTTTCATTACGTATGACCTTTAAATGAGTACATGATCTAATCAGTCTAAGTATATAACCACTATGACACATTCATAATCTAAATTAAAAATATGACCATTTTCATTAATTTAGATACATCCACATGGAAGATGCCATAGAGTTCCTTTTTTTTTTTCCCCTTTTTTGGACAAATTTGTTTATGTATAAAAAAAATACTCCACGTGATTTGTCATGCCCGAAACGTTTGTATTATTTTAAATCCAAATCAAGTATAAGAAAAATTAGATCATCAATGCCCTAGAAAGTTTAAAAAAAAAAAAAAGGAAAAAGAAAGGAAGATAATCCCACATTAAAAAACTAAGTGAATTGTCGAAACTTTAACGTGCGGCACCTGCCACAAATTTTGTTAGGGATAATTAAGAAGCTTAATGCATTCATCTTTGAGAATAATCAAATAAAATATAAAATAAAAGGTAATTTTCCAAACGTGATATAACCAAGCGCTACTAAAGTTAGCAATATCCAAAAGTACCTTATTACTAAACCCAACTAAAGTTTTTTTTTTTTTTTTTATGGAATAACCCCAACTCAAGTTGAAACCATGTAAATATGATAAAACTTGAAAAGTCAAGAAACAAACAATAAACCAAGTTTACTAAAATATTGTAACTGGAGTTGTTAGTATTTGGACATACTAACAATCCATGAAGACACATCCATGTATAAAATCGCCAAAATAACGAAATATAACTATATATATATTAGCAGGGATAACTCAAACTTATTATTAAAATTTAGGTTGATCACGTAAAAATACTTTCATTTTTTAACTTTTTTGCAAAAAACAAAATACCATATCTTTTGAACTTCTTCAAATTAATAGTCTCATTTTTTAAATTCTACAAATTATTATTCTCATATTTATGATTTCTATAAATTAATATTCTCACTTTTGAATTCTCTAAATTAATACCATGACATTTACGATTTCTGCAAATTAATACCATCAGTTTTTGTTTTCTTTGTATATTTATACTATAAACAAATTAAAAGATACAAACATCTCTCATTAACTTATTAAAAATATTTAGATATTAGTATATCATCGGAAATTATTTTATAACTACTTTTTTTAGTTAATTTCTTAAAAATTACTTCTCATGTTTCTTTTTTTTTTTAACAATTAACTATTTTTACATCTTGTTCTAATTTTTTGCTTTTCTTTTTTAAATGAAAAGTAAAATAAGCTAACTACAAAAATTTTTCAAAAATTTTATTATTGTTTAATAACTTTTAATTAAGTTGATGAGGGTTACTATCATTTTTTTTATTATTAAAATCAACTAATTGGGCATTCAGGATTTAAATTTACAGGAATTTCAAATGTTAGGGTATTAATTTGTAAGAATTTTAATAATTAGGATATTAATTTGTAGAATTCAAAAATGAAAGTAGTATTCTGTAGAAATTTAAAAGTCATGATATTATTTTGTAAAAATTTAAAACTGATTATATTATTTTGCAGACATTCAAAACTTATAGTTTTTTTTTTCAAAAATATAAAAAAAAAATCAGGGTATTTTAATGTTATTATCCCTTAAAATTTTTTCTTCAATTAGTGAACTTACTTTTATTTACAATTACAAATAAGACAGTAGTAGGGAGTCATTTGGTATAAGATAATCTCAATTTTCTGATTAATGAGAATGCTGAAAATGGTGATATGATTGTCTGATATTTAGAATAATTGTGTTTGACTACACATAATAATCTTGTCCATAATTCATGAGATATTATATAACTGTATTTGGTTGCGTATAAAAATATACTTAAATTAAAATTAAAAAATTAAATGATTTATAAAATAATAAAGATTTAATTCATAAAATAATTATTTTACTAAAAGTTAAAATAATATTAAACATAAAACTACATTAAAATATTCATCCAAATTAAATATTACCTCGTACGCATACCTTTTGGAATTTCTACAATACGCGCCCCACTTTAGGGAGTATTGTGAGTACCATTGATGTCCTTGATCTCAACGCCCATGAGAGTGTCGAATTTGACATCTAGAAAACCCGATCCGGAACCCGTTTCTCCTCCCACTGTTAGCAATCCCAGTGAGCAGCTGGCGTCTCCGACAGTCTCGTTGTCGGGCAAGATGACGAAGGTGAGCCCACCGCCGATTGATGACGGGTTGAGATTCATAATGGAGAAAAAGAAGAATATGGAGAAGCTAGCCAGTGAGAGGGTTCTAATCTGCCATAATCTCACAACTTGGTGTAGAGCACCTTGCCGGAGCCTGAGTTGGGGACGGACGCTGCCATTGTTAAAGTGGGCATCGCCCAAAAGCTTCAGGCTACTCAGAGTCAAGGTCCCGAAGTTGAATTCAGTGGTGACACTGTCAATGGCAGAACAGAGTATACAACAAAAGAAGAAGAAAAAGGCTATCTACTTATCTTATTCTATCTTCTAAGGAACAAAAGACCCAACCCTTGTAATATAATCCAGATCAGACAAACCCCAAGAACATGCATATGGGTGTTTGCAACCAAAATCTTAATATTTAAGGGGGAAAAAAAAAAACACAAAACAGTTATTATTAAAGGGTGCTTCTACAATATACCCCACTTTTTGAGCGTATTGATACTCTCTTTAATGCGAACAGTTCGATACCATTCTTATGGACAGATTTGGATAAGAGCTATGTTATAATTGTGGGGCATCACACACTAGAAAAGATACCCAAGGAAAGCTAGAATTGACATTTTGTCTATATCATTCGATAGTTTACTTGCGGCCGACGAGGGGATGAAGGCGATTATACAGTCCCCGAAGTTCTCGTCGTCCGGCGAGATGATGAAGGCGAGCCTACCGCCGATCGAGGACGGGTTGAGATTCGTGACGGAGAAGGAGAAGAATGTGGATAAGCTCGCCGGTGAGTGGGTTCTGATCTACTAGAATCTCACCGGCTTGGTTTAGACCACCCTGCAGGAGCCGCAGTTGGGGACGAGGAGGTCCCGGGTGAGCCGGACACTGCTATTGTTCAAGTGGGCATCGCCTAAAAGCTTCAGGCAGTGTACATGCTATTTAAGAAAGGAGTTTTTTGCAGTGGATTTTCATGACCCAATTTTATATAGGTTCTGAAGTTTGGTACTGCAATTTCTCTGTACTGATATTTTTTAGTGATTAGATAGAATATAATCAGGAAATAGTCAAATGAAGAGCTTTCATTAGTTAAGTGCTCTGTTTGGTTCCGTAGAAATTGCAGAGAAAGATCATTGTGAAAAATACCTCCATCAATTTTGACAATCAACCCAAAATACGAATTTGGGGGTTTTTTTTTTTTTTTTTTCAAAGGTCGATTCTGAGTTTCTAATGACAAAGCAAAAGTCATGATCAAAGGATTTTCCTCAAATGTTAGCTCTCTATTTTCTTTTTGGGATTTTTGAGTATCAAAAGGGCTTTCAATATTATCGATTTCTATATATGAATATATGTGTTATATGAAATGGGAATTTAAATAGATGGGAATTTAAATAGAGTTTAATCGAAATAATCTTTTTGAACTCTCTTGAATAGTTGAATACACTAAAAAAAAAAATTATATTTTCTTTTTTAAAAAATATTTCAAACATAGGGGACAAATTAAACTCCGGGTTGTCATTCACTACGGACCGAGCTTCTCGCTTATTGGCATTTTTTAGTGCAGCCAATCACAATACACCGGTTCGGGAGTATCTATACTCCCAAAAAGTAGGGGGAGTACTGTAGAAGCTCCCAATTATTAAACCGTTCCTCTAACACACAATAAACGTTTGTTACTTTAGTCACACTATATCTCCTGGCAATTCTACCATATGGTATAGCCAATTAGGTTTATTAATACACCTCATTTTATGTGTTTTTATTGGTTGAGGGGTTCGGTAACCTACATAAATTTTATTCTTGGATCTTGGTATCTTAGCCGCTCAATTACAAATTTGTAGTTGGTCATGAGCGACGTTATATGATGTTAGTTTGTTTTATTTAGATTTTCAACTGATTTAATAAGTCCTATAATATTCGAACTATTAGAGGCTCCGATAGAAAGGCGGCGGACGAACAATGATAGTTAATGAGGATGGCGGCTGCTGAAACTCACTCCTGGTAGCATCACGGTGGCAGTTCTCAGTTGACACTTACTCTCAATAGCGTCGAAATTTTTTGAGTTGAGAATTTTTATTGATTTTTGTTTTGGGCGATTCAAGTTTAGGGTGAGTTACTAACAGTAGGATTTGGGAACGGTGGCTAAACGAGAGTTGTGATCTTCCTGGGGAGAGAATGATAATGATGGTTTAAAATAAGAAGTTGAAAGCACAAAAGGAAGAAAATAATGATCAAGACACTGATAGAAATAGGCATTTTTATTATTTTGATAAGTGATGATGAATGATATGTAAAGAAAAATATGATGAGGTTCCGTGGGGAATACGATTTTCTAGTTATTGAGTCTTGATTTTGTATTTAAATCTATAATTTGGAGATTTTTTTGGAAGACACAATGATTCTGATGAGTGAGTTTATTCATTGATTATGAATTATTTTGTCCAAACACAACTGAATATATCTCTAAAGAAGTTTCCATGGATTCTAGTGACTTCCAAATGACTATAAGAATTCTGATTCGTTTGATTTTACCTTAATGTCGTTTATTAGATGCCGTCCCTCTCCCTCCATTTAAAACAAACGATCACTTGTTTTGCAGACTCATTAAAAAGACGACCAAATCAACAATCTAGTCCATTCTTTTCTAATCACATGTTTAGTATTGAAGGATGTATTAATACACATAATTGGATATACTGTACCCTAGAAGCGCCCATTTCTCCATTGTAGATTTCATTTTCAACAAAAGTAAATCACAATACAAAAATTTGAGAACATCGATACTCTCAGAAAATAATGGAGTATTGTAGAATTCTCCTACATTTTTAAATTTGAAATCTAAAGTTCTAATCTATCGTCCATATCAAAAAAAAAAAAAAGAGTAATTTTATATAAGAGAGTGGTCCTTATTCTTATTACATAATTAAGTAGCTTAAAAGAATATCAAATGACATCACTGATAGATAAGTATTTCATTAAATAATTTGGCGTCCTTGTATGATTCTTAATAATGTAATAATATCAAATGTGGCCCGAGTGGAGAGGTCACGTCCCTCGAGGTATTACGTCTTTATACACTATTCGTTAAGACTTTGGATCTGTATGGGTCCACAAAAAGATACACCATGTGTCGGTAGTGTTACATGGCCGTTCTTAGTTAAAGGTACACTATGTGGAACAGGTTGTTGTTATTAATATAATAATATTTGTTGTACCCAGCAAGTAAAAACTGTAGCACTGCAATTTTATTAAACTGATTATCAGCATATTGTCCACGTGCATACCAAACATTATTATCTACTAGCAAGTCTTTTTCTTTTCTTTTTGATAAACTATCTACTAGCAAGCCGGTAATATAATAATATTTATTTTGAAATAGTTGGCTTAAATCGTAGTCAACCGAAGAAAAAAAAAAATCGCTCAAATCAAATGATTCAAATCCAATTCATGGAAAAAGCAATAACAACTAGGGCAAAAATGGGCGTGGCAATTCGGATTACATGACACTACGACACGAACGATTTTTTACGGATTAAAGTAAAAAAAAATAGGAGGTGCAAGTCGAAATCGGGTCAACTCGTATGATACGAAGAAAAATGGATCGGATTCGGATTAACCTGTTTGACTCGCAAAAAAAAAAAAATATAATTAAATTATAAAAATATTTTTATTTAATTTGTTTATAACTATTATTATAAATATATTGTTCAGGATTATAAGTTATTAGTTGTATTTATAAATTACTATTAGTTTATTTGTTTTAAAATGAGACAATAATAGACTTAGTAAAGAAAAATATAAAGAGAAAAATATGAATATAGCAAGTTGACAGGTCAAAATTGGGTTGTGAATTAAGTGTTATTCACCAAAGCAGGTTACATAGGTCAGATTCGGGTCAACCCGATTTAGGTGCAGGATTGGTTAGCGTTGACATTTTTCTGATACGACGGGTCACGAGTCGGGTTCGGATTGACATAATTTGTGTATAAATTAGACTTCAACTCGACACGAACTCAATCCGCCAACATGAATTGCCACCTTTAGGCAAAAACGAAGCCTTACCCTATGCCCATGCAATGGCGGAGTGAGATTGTTTTTTAAGTGAGCGAAAATAATTTTTTAATATAATAATAATACAAAAAAATATTTGAATATATATAGTATCTTCAAATCATAATAGAATATGTTTGACGAATTTTCGTATTTTAAAATCACTATATAATAATCTTGTTGTGAGTGTCACATTATCAAAAATAAATTTTTTAGATCTATAACATCTTTATAAACATACAAACTAAAAACTAATCAAATTTTTAATTAAAAACGATAAGCATAAAGGATATAATATACCTTGTAGTTTATATATATATATGGTTCCAAATTCAGTTGATACTTTTTTCATAGTCATTGTATCAATATTTAATAGGTATTATAATTTGAGTAGTTAAAAAAAATAAATACTCGTTATTTAATATTTTTCTCTCTTCACCTCAATGAAAAACGTCCGTAATGAATTTTAATTGAGCAAATTAATACTTATAAATAGGTAAAAAAAAATTATCTACTAGATATTATATATATCTATCTTTACTAGCCTGTAGAGTTAGAATCATCGAGAAAAAAAATAATATGTTGTATTAAATTATCAAATAAAAAAAAAATTAAAGGGGTATAATGACAATAATACCTCACACGTCAAGACTAAAGATAAAACTCCTTTCCAAAAAAAAAAAGACAGTAAAAATAAAACTAGAAATAAAAAGCTTTATAGGGGTCAAATTAGAAAATAAAATTTTAAATAAGACTAAAGAATAAATTGAAAAAATGTTAGGGATAATGGCCGCCACTTGCCCTCCTTGACTCTGCCCCTGGGGCCCACACCGATTTTAATTATTAACTACAAGTTTTGGTTAACGCTGGAAGTAGCACAAATTTATAAAGTTCCAAGAATAAAAGCAGATATGATACTAAAGATTTAACCGTTTTACAGATTCAATTAGCTTCAAAAAGGGTGAAAGTTGAACTAAAATTTATGAGGCTTCTTATTAACCTTATGACCGTGAAATAACTTAGTATCAATAATGATGTCTCAACTTTTGATTATTTCAAAATTTTGACAATTCTCCATTATAATAAACCCAGTACTGTTTTTTAAAGGAAAAGAAAAAGAACAAGAAATTGCCAGTAATTGATAATTTATAGGTATATAAAACCTTATAAATGTTTATCTACTCGATGTAAACAAGTTTAAGATTCCATGTGATGACTTGACTGTGGAAATCTCGATTTTGAATCCTTCGTGGAAATTTTTTTTTTTTTTTTTTTATTTTTTTTTCAAATGCCCATTTTGAGATGCCTTGATAAATTATCAATTAGATAAGTTACCCCATTATACTAATTTTCTCAATTAAGGGAGTGGCAATTTTATTTTATTTTTTGGGCCAGATTTTTTCGAATGGGTTACATGTTTGAATGTTCCAGGCTTTCTCAAATTGAGTATGGGTTCTTGGTTACAATTTGGGTTTTCCGCGAAGAGCCGAATTAGAGTAAACATGGGCTGAGCTCCTGTCGTCTAAATTGGGCCTCATTACGGGCTTAAAATATAAACACGATCGATGAAAAATTACGGGAATAGCATCTTTTATTTAGTTAATTACCCAAAATACTTTCTTTTGGCTACAGTAAATGTCAAATTGTCCTATCAAACAGTTTTGTATTCATGGGGTGAAATTTAGGTGCGAACAAAACCCAACTCAAGAGACCCAAAAAATCGTTTTCACAAAATCAATCTGACCAAAAATGATAGGCATTTATCCGTCGGGCTTAGCCCAATTTTTTTTAAAAATATATATTATATATTTTTGGGCAACTATATAGTCTAGAACAAAGTCCAAAACTCATATTGAGTAGTTATGTGGAAAAAAATTATAGCTTTGGGCTCGGTATCTATTTCATGTAGTTTCCTCACTGTTTATTGTTATTTCCCCCCAAACCCCAATAGTCCACTATCCCAAATTCGACCTGACCCAATCAAATATCGAAAATTAAAATATTTGAATCTTATTTGGTTCAATTCCAAGAAAAGGACATGGATAGGATTTGTTAAGCTCCGTTTTCCTTTCTTAGAACTATATTAATATAATTACTTTTTTAGGACCAAAAGATAGGAGTAAGGAGGAAGAGAAAAATCGGGTTCAAAATTGCCCTTGGCCAAAAATAAATATGGTAGATAGAAGCATTTAATGTGATTTCTATCAGTTTTCAATCAGCTACCTCGTTCTCTCTCTTTCTCTCACTTATTCTCCTTCTTTTTCTTCTTATTCTCCTCCTAGTAGTTTTCTCGCTCCAAAGATCAGAGCTTGCCTTCTATTTCCAATAGAACACAAAAGCTCCAAACTTTTGACCCTATTAAGCTTGACGTATTCTTCGTTTCACTTGATCTCTCTCTCTCTCTCTCTCTCTATATATATATATCTGTCTCTTTATTCTAGTTCATGAGTTTTCTCTCTAGCTGTCTCTTTCTCTCTTTTTTAACACCCATTGAATTATTTTGTAAAAAATACTCAAGTGGAAAGAAAGTTAGATCATATTCGAGAGTTTTTCGAATTTTGAAGGTAAGTAATGAAATTTTCTTCAAGAATGGTTTTTAATGGTTGATAATGAGTGAGTAGTGCTTAAAAAAGGACTATAATATTGATCTGGGCATTATTGAGTCAAAAAATTCCAAGTTTTAGTATATTCATCATCATCTTAATTTCTTATATATTTCATTATGACGTCGTAGATCAAATTGATCATGAAGTATAGTCAAGACCAACTTGACCTTAGGTCAAATCCTCTTAAGTGTTGGTCAATATTATATTGAATTGAATAGGTTGGTCAAACTGATATTAACATATATAGTCAAGTTAAATATGGTCAAGATTAACTTGACTTTAGGTAAAGAACTTCATGACCTTAGTTAATATTATATTGAGGTCAATATAATATTGACCTAATATCATTATGATACTGACCACTGAGGGCAAGTTAATCCTGACTTGGGTTCAAAATATTTTGATCAGTATCTTATTATTATCATATAATTGTAATCCTCACTAATTAATTTTTTGAATTTATTAATTTCACAGGATGGTAAATACTGTTATGTTTGTGAAGTATAATAGTCATTGGGACCAAAATAATATTTACACTAATTGTCAAAGCATGGGAGTTTTGGTATCTCTACTACCTCATCATATGTTCGTTTATTAGAGATATTATATGAGGCACTTGGGTTGAAACCTGAAAGTTATATGTTATAGATTAAGTATATCTTTGAATTGGGAATCTCATTTGTAAATATTTTCAACGACCGTTCTCTCGAAGTTTACTTTGAGCTAAAGAAGAATAAAGACAAGACAAAGTTTTTTCTTTGCGTTGATATAATTAGGGAGCCAATGACCATGTTAGATTTAGGTATATCTTTGGTAAGCAATAATTATAGAGTCTCTCCTCATGAAATTTGTTCCCATCATCTACATATTGGTGGCTATTACCCTGAGATGCCGACTCAAGAAGAGGCGAATCTTAACCTTGTTGAGGTGAGAGAACATGACTTCACAATGAGTGCATTTGTTGGTGACTGTGGGAGTGGTGGTTTGGAAGATATCTCTCAGTTTCACATACCAGTAGAGGTAGAAAAAATCAATAATGGAGTCAATATTAGAGCAAGTCATGGTGCTACTAGTACCCATGTAGTTGAATCAAGTAATTGAGAGACTATTCTAAATGGGCAATCAATTGTGGTACTAGTTTTGTTATCCTCCCTTCTTCAAATGAACTGGATATGCAAATCGAATTTTCACCTACAATGTTAAAAGTTGATGATATGTATGTGAGTAAAACAATATTACAGAAGCATTTAAGCAGGTTTGCAATAGTCAATCATTTTTAATTTAAGGCCAGAATATTGAATAGGAAAACTTTACAAGTGGTATGCGTAGATGACAATTGCAAGTAGGCTGTTCATGCCACTACAATCAGAAACACGAATTTGTTCCAAATCAAAAGGTATGGAGTCATTTATATATATACTATCAGTCAAAATGCTCTTGATTCTAGTCAAGATAATTTTCATGTGAGTTAAGATGTTCCTGAGTGTTGGTGAAATTATTCTTGACCTAGTCAAGATAATCTTAACATACTTTAACAATGTCTTAACTACCGGTTGAGACCTTATTCACTTTAAGTCAAGATGTTCTTGACTATAATCAAGATCATATTGACTATAAGTCAAGACAGTCTTGACTCAAATCTAAGATGTTCTTGACTTAAAGATAGTGAATAAAATTTTTTTCTAAAATGTATAAGTAATATATATTTTTTTATTTTTGCAATGTTATGCAGATTTGATTCTCAGCACACTTGCCCTATGGATACTATGCACAAATATCACTGTCACGCAAGTATATATTTAGTCAGTATAATTATAAAAGATAAATTTATAGACCTTACCAAAATGACATGCAGGCCTAACGATATTGTGGATAAAATGCAGAGGGATCATAGTGTCCACATGTATTATAAAAAGGCTTGGAGGGCGAAAGAGAAATCTTTGATTGCTTTGAATGGTTCTGACGAAGACGCTTATCAATTTTTGCCTCGTTTAACTTTCTTGTTAAAATGGTCTAACCCAGGTTCTGTTGTGGCCCTTTCGACGGATGAGTATAATGTATTTAGGTACTTCTTTGTGTCTTTAACTGCTTTTATTCAGGGGTGGCCATATTATTGGCCAGTTATAGTTGTTGATGAAACTTTCTTGAAGGTGAATTTTCATGGAACATTGCTAACTATATGTGCAATGGATGCAAATGATCAAATATTCCCATTGGCATTTACCATTATTGACGGAAAGAGTAATGCACTGGGGTATTTTTTCTTCATCGAATTAAAGGAATCAATAGGAGACAGAGATCAGTTGAAAATAATCTCAGATAGAAATGATGGTATTATTAATGCAATGAAAGAAATATATCCAAATATCGAGCATGGCTATTGCATGGTGCATTTGTTACGTAATTTAAAACGAGCTTTTCTTCTTGCGTCCTCAACATTGAAATGGAAGTTTTATGAATCTGCTGAGGTATACATGCATGAGGAGTGATCAATTTATATAGATTTGCTTGATAATGAAGACCCCTGTATTAAGGTTTACCTAGACGAAGTTGGAAACAAAAAATGGGTATATTGCCACTTCCATAGTAAGAGGTACTCGATGATGACTTCTAATAATACTGAGTTAATGAATGTCACAGAGAAGAAAATAAGGGACTTCTATATCAGGAAGTTGATTGAGTTGTTAAGAGACAAAATACAAGAATAGTTCTCTGAGAGAAGACAGGCTGCTGCACTATTGCAAACTGTATTTCCTAAAAATGCCGAAGAATGTGTAAGAGATTTGTTTAACGAGTCAACAACAATGATTGTAAGTTTTCAATTCATATAAGCGAAATCTTAAATTTTCAATGACAGGGAAGTTAATATTGTCATATGATTAAGGATCACTTTTTAACCGTGGGCCAATTATTTCTTGACCTATAATATTAAGTTCTTGACTAGACCAAAGGTCAATAACTCCATGATACAAATGAAGTAACTCTTGACCTAACGTATAATTGTTTTACTTATTACATGTTGCATTTAATTTCAGGTTAAACTGTTAAATATATATATGAGTTTGTAGTGGTAGATAGTGATTATAAGTCATACATTGTCGACCTGGAAAAACGGACTTGTCAATATCGTGAATTCGAACTCAATCAATTTATCTGTGTACATGGTTTGGCTGCATATAGTGTTCGCGGCCTATTTGTTTATAATTTTATTTTCCCGTACTATAACAAAAAAATGAATAGCTCCCTTATTTGCTTGTATTTTCTCTAGAATTAGCTGACGATATGGTTAACAGGTTATTGATGTTGGGTCAAGTACTTCTTGATCTCGATTCAAGAACATCATGACTTTTAGTTAAAAGCTTCATGACCTTGGGTCAAGAACTTCTTGACTTTGTGATAAGAACCTCATGACTTTAAGTCAAGAACTTCGTAACTTGAGTCAAGAGCTTCATGATATTGAGTCAAGAGCATTTTGACTAGGAATAATAAATAAGGACTATTGAAATAAGTCTGAAGGTTTTCGACTTCGAGTCAAGAACTTCTTAACTTTGTGGCAAGAACATCATGACTTTAAGTCAAGAGCTTTGTGACCTTAAGTTAAGAGCTTCTTGATATTGAGTCATGAGTATTTTGACTAAGAATAATAAATAAGAATTACTAAAATAGATCTGAAGCTTTTCGACTTCGAGTTAAGAACTTCTTGACTTTGCGGCAAGAACATCATGACTTTGAGTCAAGAGCTTCATGACCTTAAGTCAAGAGCTTCGTGACATTGAGTCAAGAGCATTTTAACTAAGAGTAATAAATAACGATTTCTAAAATGATCTGAATTTAAATTCTACTCAATCTATAAGTTTTGGCATAATCATGGTTATGCCAATACCATAAGTTTTAAGTAAAAAGGTAAATATTGTTCAACATAAGTAAAAAAAATTAAAAGCACAATCATTATCTAAATCATAACCAAAATAAAATACTATCTTTGTGAAGAAAATAATTAGGTCATTCACCTCTATTAGTTTCCGCGTACTCCTCAAATTTCCTTAATCCATGATGATATAATTCGCATACAAGCTTATGACAGAAGTATTCCATCCTCTCAGCAGTGACTTTGGAAATTGGCTTGTCAGATATGAGGAACTTAGCATACTTGATGATGAACATACCATAATCTCTGCTAAATAAAAGCAAAAATATTAACTTAAATATAATAATACAGGAAATGAGGGTCAATTAATACTTGACCAATGATCAAGTGAGATGTGACCAAAGGTCAAGTCATCCTTGACCTTGAACATGGGTGAAGTAATCCTTGATCTTGACCATGATCCTTCACCTTAACCACGTATCAAGTGATTCTTGACCTAAGGTCAATAAGGTCCTGACATATGTCCAAGATAAATTTTACCTCAAAATTTTAAAAAAGTGAGTTTAATATCATTTACTAATTTACTAACCCGTTGCTTTATTGTGGATTACTCTCACAGAGGCGGAATGAAAATGGTTGTGTCCTTTTTTTAATGTCCATTATACTATTAAATCCACCAACTGCCTGAAGAAGATGGGGCAAACATTTAGCCACCATTGAACACTTCTTGTCTACCAACTCGTCATGCGAGGGCTTTCCCTTGAACGAATCATAAACAATAATGGACCTTAAAGAAATATCAACCACGAGCAAGATCCAGTGGCCTAAAATCTCAATATGGATAAGGATGTAAACAAATTCCGCTTCAGACCAATATTTACCGTAAAGAAGGAAATCTCCAAGCACGTAATTACGCAGTATGTCACGTTTTTCCCAATCAATGAGCCCACCTGAATTCTCGTAATCCTCCCAAGCTGATCGAAGGTAGTTGCTGAAATTGGAATCAGTCGTTGTATATTTTTGGGTGATGCTATCAGGATAAAATAGACTCTTCAACCGAAAGTAGTAGAATGAACAATCAACTTGCTGCCAAAAAATAAACTTCCAAAATATCAATGCATCATATAAACAAATAAAATCAAGTTCCTCTTAGCCTTGAGTGATGACTATCCTTACCCATGGCAAGGAACTTCGTAACTTCAGGTCAATATAAACTCAGGTTTCTCTTGACCTTGAGTCATGAATATCATAACTATCCTGACACATGTCCAAGAACTTTTTAACTCTGAGTCAATATAGAGTCAATGGCCTCTTGACTTTGGATCATGAACATCTGGACCTATTCAGACTATAAGTCAGGAATATCCTAAGTAGAAGTCGAGAACATCTTGACCAGGATCAAGACCTATATGACCCATTCCCATGAACAAATTGAACAACAAATACCTCAAAAGAAAGCCACTGATTTGGCTCATACAAGGTGTAAAACCAACTCTTATCCCTATGTGTCAATGTTCCAAGGTCCATTATGCACTTTAATATTATGGGATTTGGTGTATTTCGACTTAGTGGTATTGAAAAAATAATAATTCACGAAATTCAATATAAGAAGAGAAAAAACAAAAAATCAATACAGTACGAAAGAAAAGAGAATTCTTGCTCCTTGGCATGATGCATCACCAACCTTTATCGAATGAAGACCTCAAAGGATGCCAATTTTTCTCTCTCTATTTCAGCATTAAGGTCTATAGAGAAAGATCAAATCCTCTGCTTCTTGGGGGCCTAAATGGCTGCCTTGGGCTTTATTGGCACACTCTTCTGCAAAGTCTTCTTCTCAGTAGGGGTGAACTTGTCAACTAGCTTCACAACCTGTTTTGGTCGTTTAGTTGCAGCTATTCTCTTCCCCTGAGCTTTTTCACCCCTCTCCTCTTGGGTCACAAAGCCATTATCATCAACATCCTTGTTTTCTATTTCTTGTTGCGATTTACACATGTAAGACAAATATAACAGATTGAATTACCTATAAATATAAAGGTCAAGTATCACCTGACTAAGGTCAAGAGGCTTTAGACACAAGGTCATGAAGAAGTTGACTAGGGTCAAGTGTACTTGACCCATATTCAAGTGATCCTTGATCTGAACTTGTGTATAATATGTTTTTATGATATCTAAGACCAATTGTAGCCTGGATGCCCTTCTCAATGATGTCGGCTTCTGACTCAGAGAGCCCATTTTCTTTCTAAATTGTGTAGGAAATATGGGGTTATCATTTTCCCTTATGTCTTCTATGCTCTGGTCTTCAAACTCATGGAACATAAAGCTTGTGTACTGGGTATCGACATCCATGGAATACAATACCTCGGCCGCTATTGTGTCTTTCTCTGCCACGGTCTTCTTTTTTGTTTTTTTGGTTTTTCTTTCTCTTTATTCTCCTCCTCCTTCTGTTTACCTTTTTTCTCTCCTCTTCCCAGCTTACCATCATTACCATCATCCTTATTATCATCATTTATCTTTAGTGCACCAGCTTTTCCTCCCTCTTGATAATCGTCGTCGTCATCATTACCCTCTTCTCTTCCTTTTTTGTCCTCCTTGCCTTCCTCTTTCTCTTCCTCATTCTCTTCTTATTTCTCTTTCTTATTCTTATTTTCTCTCTGCTCAGCTTCTCACTATTCATCTACTACCTCTACTTATATATTCTCTTCCTTTACCTCTACATGTTCAAATAAATAATTAGCTAAAATATATACACTTGACCAGATGTACTTCTCGATTTAGGGTTAAAAAGTAATTGACGTTAGACCAGGAATTTCTTGACTTGAAGACAAGAACTTATTGTCCAATGTTAACAAATAACTGTTTTTTTTACAATATAGAAACTCTTACTTCTTTCTCTCATTCGTTTGTATATTGCAATCCAGCCTCGTGCGGGTCATCCGGCTGCGAGATATTTTTAGGTCGAGGTCTTAACTCATAGATATTAACGTTGTTCATATTTACTTCAATGCCTCATATTATATCTATTAAGCTGCACATCATCTAGAGTAAATCAAACTGTTGGGCACGTACGCCCTCAAACTCTTTTTTAACATGATCCATCTCTCATTTGACTTCTTCAAATTACTTTAACAAGGCTTCACAAAAACTGCATTTCGTTACCGCAGTACCAAGTTTCACCTTCTGGCGTTTAGAAGCATGAATGTTCTTGATTTCAGTCACTTCATCATCCTTGTCTTGGGGAGCTTCGCTTTCCTTCTCAAGAATTAACTTCCTCTTCAACAAAACCTTCTCAACAGCAATCAAGCTTCTTGTATGCATTTCACTTAATTCCTTCTCACTTGGTTCAATTTCAGTAATTATACACTGAAACAAATTCTAATGTTCACATTAGTAACAAGTAATGAAAACCTGAGTCAGGAACTTATTGACCTAGGTGAACAATACCTTGACCTGTTGTCAATAAGTTTTTTATGTGTGGTCAAGGCTAGAAGTTCTTGACCCAAGTATCAAGAAAATTCTTGACCTAAATCAGGAAGTTATTGACCACATTGCCAAAGAGCTATACACATATCAAGGTCAAGATGTTCTTGACCTAGGTAAAGATGTTATTGACCACATGTCAAGGCCAAGAAGTTCTTGTCCCAAGTAAAGATATTATTAATCATAAGAATAAGAAGATCTTAACATCGGTCAAGCGGATCTTGACCACAAGTCAAGATCCTCTTGACATTGATCAGGATCCTTTTAGCTTGTACTCAACTATTAATAACAACCAATAAAAGTAAAAATATTGAATTACAAAAAATGATTCTTACATCAAGATTGAGGAAAATTTCCTCCTGAATTTTCTCGCGTGTAAGCTTCTTCTCCTTGGTTGTACTCCAATTCAAAATCGTTGGATAATTCTCTTCATCATCCTGTATAGCATGCTTCATAGCAAAATCTAGAAAATACTCGTATGCCCAGATCTAAAGTACCACTAGAATCCATTGAACTCATAACGTGTCACCAACTTGCCGTTAATCGTTGTCACTGACCGAAACATTGCTTTTTTTTTATTTGGTCTTTCAAGTCAGACCACAAGTAAGAACCCCACGGGTAAACATTAAAGGCATCAAGGTCCTTCACTAACCGGAAGTACATATCAGGCATATTCGTCAACTTTTCATTCGACAGTAGGGCTTGTCCAAGAAAATACAGAAGCATAAGCTTCACAATATCTTCATCACTTTCAGCTTGTATGCTACTGTACACAATATCCAGTGTTTCTCTCTTCACCACTTTATATGAGATAAAGTACTTGTCCTATATATTATCACTAAGCTTCACTACATGAATATTGGTGTCTCCATGAATCTTCAATCCACTTATTACAACTAGGTGTACCTTCGTAAAGGGAACTACGATTCCACTTACGTTTATGTTAATGATTTCATCATCACTGCTCGGGTCTTTATAGTACACCTGCCATATTATCATGTTGTGGAAAATCTGTCCAAAAAATGTGATACTCTTCACATCCAAAAAATAACTCATACATGTTTTATCAAACAAATCTTTCTGCTCCTCGGTTAACTTTGCTTTTATAACCACCATCGTCTTATTGTTTTGTGGATATTCATCTTCCTGTTTGTAATCTCCCTCTTGAGGACATATCATTTAAATGGAACCAAAAAAAAAATACACAAATTTATTACCAATAAGAAAGAAAGTAATTAAAATTTAACTGGCTGTTATAGTCAAGAGGATATAGACCTCAACAACACGAGGTCAAGACTCACTCGACCTCTAGTCATTATCTTCTTGACCTCATGTCAACAGTCTATTGGCATCTGCCATCTAGTCAAGAGGTCCCTGACCAAAAGTCAAGAGCATCCTGGCCTCTGGTCAAGAACGTCTTAACATTTGCCAAGAATCTCATTGACATTGAGCCATGAAGGTCTTGACTAGAGTCAATACTATCTTGACTTAAAGTCAGTAATATCTTGACCCAGGTCATGAATATCATGACTAAGACTATGAATAACCTAACTTTAGATCTACATATTTTTGACTCTATCAATACATGCAACCTAACTAATATCTTTGAAACTTCACTCCATAACCATCATTAATAAACCCTAAAATAGGTCATAATCTTTGGCTAAATGACTAACAACATCAACCCACACATAATATAGCAACCCACATAATAAAATCAGAGAAAGGTGTTAAATTTCACAAAATTCCAAAACCATACCCAAAAATATAGCACCCGATGATACTAAGATTGGTTTTCACCTAAGAAATAATATCTCAAAAAAGAAATGAAAAACAAACCTTTGGTTCCTCCACCGAAGCTTCAAATGCTGCTTTGCCCTTCAAATCAGCCATATTTTCTACTGGGTTTTTCGGCTCCACTACTAGACTCTTCGTTAGAGACTTAGACCGAGCTTTCTTCCTTGATGCCGATGTTGTGGCTTGAGTCTTTGAACTCGATTTTTTACTTTCCGTCGAATGTATTTTAGCTATTTTAATAGAGGACTAGATTGGGTTTTTTTACAATAAAATGGAGAACTGGGTTAGATTTTTCTTCAAATTTCAGACCGAAATCAAGCTTTTTATTTAGGTATTCTTCGGATTTCACTGAGAAATAGAGGGAAAATGGATGCTGGGATTCCAATTTCAGAGGGCAATGGAGTTTTAATTTTCGAAAATGGAAGTTTTGTGGGGAATTGTGTGGGTTAGTGGTGTAGGGTATATTAAATCATATGTCAGCCGTGATTGGGATTGGCAGAGGCATTAGTGACTTTTACCGATTATGGGATCCATTTTTTACTCCTAAAAAATTTATCTAATTTTGTAATCCAAAAAAAGGAAAATAGAACCCCCTGTCCACGTCCTTTTCTCTTCAATTCCCCATTCATTAAAGTCATATGAAAGCTTGCCCGACATACACCCTTGCGTAACGGGGATTAACAATATAAATGGTATCATCAAGGAAATAGAAGCAACGGGTAATTAAAAAAATGTGCATGCCTTAATCATGTGAAGTTGATTCCAGCAACAAAAGAAATTATAAGAATGTAAATTAACTATAGTTTCCACTTCCATATCTCAATTTTTGAGACGTGAATTTCACTATCCTTTATAACATTACGAATTTTCTATAGAAATACCATGTGTTTCTGAGGCTATTTCTAAGCGCGTATCCTCTTTAATTCTACGTACATCAATATCGCTTTTTCTATTTGGCATTTTCATGATTCCAAGTCTAGCCTTAATCCCTGCGTTTCTACTTATCCACAACCTTCACTCTCACGGATTTTCATTTCGTCAATGGAGATGCCAGAGTTCTTTGCAATGGTTACTTCGTTTTTGGAGCAACCAAGAAGAGACATTCCTAACAGAAGCCCACACCTCTCGTCTCTCACGGGCCGATTAACCTCTGAGATTTGTATGAGAACAACAACCACTAGTCCACCGTCCAATCGGTTATGTTGTCACAATGGTGAAACTACAGCAATATCAGGTCGAGGTTGGTGCTAGAGGTGATTATGAGGCCGAGTAACAGAAGCCTATCAAAGGAACTTGACAGTGAGGTTGGAATCGTTGGAGGAGGATAACAATAGAGCCTCCATGAGAGATCTATATGGAGATTGGGTTTTAGAATTTGTGGAAGGAGATGGACTCCATGATTCAATGGTTTTGAATCCAAATAAGAAGGAAATGATCAAGAATTACTTTGATAATAAACTATTTGTTCCTCGAGAATTGACTGAGAATAATTGAATCTTGCTTGTCTTCTACCTGTTCGAGGACATGCATCAGACAAGTATTTTGAAAATATTTTCCTAAAAAATGTATTTTGTAAACATAAGAGGAGCATGATGCATATTGGGTAATGCAGTGGCCTTTCAAAATAATAATAATAATAATAATAATAATAATAATACAGTGGTAAATAAATCTAACTAATACAATTAATTCAAAAACAGAAAAAACTTACTATGCAATGGTATATTAGTATATGTACTCATGATTTGCTTATGAAAAGAAACGATCTTTAAAAAGCAATAAATCATTGGTATGCATGCTATTTGCTAAACATAATGGTGATAAATAAATCGCAATTCTTAGTAGATTTACTTGAAAAATACTTCAAACGAATATTTATCTCAATTAACTTTGAAACAAAAGAAATGTTAAATTGTATTAGTTATTTAGTAGAAGAAAATAATGACTTTTAAAAATTGGTAAACAAGTTATATATTATCGTAAAACAATTATATATATCGATAAATTAAATATATACCAAGGTAAACCAATTATATACACAGTAAATGAATGGTAAATAAATTATATATCGGTAAATGAATTATGTCTACTGGTAAATTAATTATATATACCAAGAAATGAATTATATACTATAACAAATTAATTATGTATATTGGTAAATTAATTATATACATAAATATGTTAAATTAACTTACATAGAGATATAATAGTAAGCTATAATCATTAATACTCAAAAAAGGATATAGAAGTCAATAAAATGAAAAAGTGATATTCATTAACATATAGTTTAGAAAAGAGGTATGTGATATAGTTTCCTCTAACATTATTTTATAATGTGAGATAGTTTAATAAAATTCACATGTCAGGCATTTAGATTAGATAGTAGAAAAGATAATCATCCTAGCACTCATCAATAAATAATAAGATATTGAATAATAATATTAAAAAAGGTCTGCACAAGCACAACACAATCATAAGCTAAACTAATGCGATACAATACGACACGAATAACTAATTGTATATGGGTTAGCATGGCGCAAGCACCACGAAAGACACGATATGCATGTTTAATAGCTTATAGGTTACAAAATAATGTATAAACAATTAAATTTATATGATTTGTTTCAATATAATTTTGGTTTTAATATCACTCTACTAATAATATTTATAGCTTACAAAATAATGTATAAACAAGTAAATTTACAGGATCTGTTTCAATATAATTTTGGTTTTAATATTACTCCAATAATAATATTTCAATTATAAATCAAGAATTTATTTCATTTACACAAATATTTTAATTTAGACTGACTTAGTTTTATAAAAATTTACCTTACTTCTATAAATAAATTCTTTTATTAATATAAAGACAAGCCATTTACAAATCATATAAAAATAAAAATGGATTTCTAATACTTTCACCTAAAAAAATATACAAAAATACGGCAGGCCAACATTTTTTTTTCCAATTCTTGTACTGCATTTTTTAGAAAAATACCAATATTAAAAAAAGTTCCTAGAAAAATGGCATTTTTAAAAATAGTTGCTAATTACCATTATTTGAAAATTGGTTGCTGATTACTAATTATTAATTATATAACAGTTATAAATATATTTGGTTACGAATTATCAGTACTTGAAAACTGATTACTAGTTACTAATTATTATTTTAAAAAATAATATTTTTTAATTTTTTTTTAAAAAATGATATTTTTCTTAAAAATGTGGCATCTAAGAAAAACTGAATCTACCGTAAATTTACAATTCTTTTCTAAAATAGCCTTAGATGGCCTAATATTCTCAATAGAAATTGACTAAAAGATTAAATAAGCCAATTAGTATAAAAGTCCAGAATGGACACGATAAATACGAAATGAGGCAAGTGATATGCGCTAGAAAACATGCACAATTAAGACAAAAATGAGCAAACACGATTGTGAAATAAGAATAATATTATTTTGCAACATGCACAATTAGACAAAAAAAAATAATATATGAGCAATAAAATAAGCATGATTATATATAAAAAATAGACAAAATAATGTTAGAGATTCCACATTTTAAATACTACAATATGTTTGTACGTGATTGTGTGACTAGTCACTAGCACATTAAATGGGTGAATTTTATCAAATTTATTTGAAATAAGTGAGTTGAACGATGATAGTTACCAATCAAATATCTAAAAACTGAAAAAAAAAAAAAATGAGATAGGATGTGATATACACTAAAAATATATGAGGAGCACTGCTACACAAGTTCGATACCGAAACAATTATGGCTCATAATCGGGCTTGAGACATATGGTTTATTGTGCTTGAGTGGTACAATGAGACATGGTTAATACCTCCAGTAGTGAAATATGAAGCGTGAAGAATTAGGGAATTGAATTAACGTCGGGTAGTACGTTCTAAGAGCATTTCTAATGGAATACTATATCATATGTCAATGTCAAGCATTAGCATTTGGGTGAAAAAGAAAAAATGGTCTTCAATGGTATGCTAAATTTAACATATATTTTAGCATGTTCTAATTTCTATTCTACATTCAAAAAACAACTCAAAGAATAAAAGACACTAAAATTTAGCATGAGATCTCAATTTAGAATATTGTCATACACTAAGTATGCGAATGGTCATCAGATATAATAATTCGATGAAAATACTTTTTGAAATAAAACTAATAGATGAATACAAATAGTATATATTTTAGCATGATTGTTTTAGAGAATAATCCCTTTTTGAGCATGAATGGATTGAGATGTTTTAAGGAGCAGCGTGGTCTAATCACTTAAAAAAGAGTAGTTGCCACCGTTCTTTTTTCCTTCCATACTCCCCTTCTTAGTTGATCTCTCTTTAAAATTTAAAAATTAATAAATTTCTTAACACACTTTTTCTTAATCTTTTTTGTTCCAAAATTGGCTATCAATTTTTTTTTTCAAAAGCCAAAGTAAATTCTTTTGGCCGCTCATTAATTTAAAAATCTATCAATCTTTTATCTTGATCTTCCTCGACCTTTCTCTTTATTGACAAAAAATCACCTTATAAAATCAAGATAGAATGTTCAATTTTTTGGATTCGAAATACTACTTATTTTATTTTTCTTGTAGAGTTCTTGAATTAATTTTTGAGGATTCTTAATGAGAACTAGGGAGATAGAGTTTATTGAATTAGTTTTTGGATTTTGAGTCTTAAAAACTATAGAAAGAAAGTTGGACTTAAAAAAAAATTAAAATAATAAAAAGTTCTTGAATATTATTTAGGACTCATGAAAATTAAACGATAATTAGAATTATTGTTTACATTTCTCGAGAAAGGCGGTTTGAATTGGGAATTCACAATATTTTTCTGTACAACTATAAAAAATTTACTTACCTAAAAATAAATAGACTGCTTAAGATTTTTTTTTAATAATTTATTGTTTGCTGTTTAAAAGGGTATGAAAAAGGGGAAAAAAAAGTTAAGAAAGTGGATTCAAGATCTTTAATATTATTGGGTTAACTGTAAAGAAATCTCTTAAGATATAGTCTTTCTGTAATTTTAATTATATCTTTTAGTTTATGCAAAATTATATATATACGTTTAAAATCTCTGAAAATTTATACTTTCTACGCATAAATTAATCACTAAAGTTTTTACTAAATACGAAATCTGAATTGGAATATCTTATTTTTATAGGTAAATAACACCATTGATCCCCAACGTAGCAATATCTTGGCACATTAGTTCCTAACTATTTTTTTGTGGCATTCAAGTAACTGTCATTTATCTTTTTGGTACTGTTAGTCATTTTTGTATATTTCATTCAAGATTTTGTTAGAATTTATTTCAATCATTAAATGAGAGAAATTTTACGCTGTTAATCCCTATTATTTAAATTGTTTAGCAATTTGTTTCCTTGTTTTTTTTTTTTTGAATTCGTATATCTTATTAACAATATTTCTTGGTACTAATTCTTATCAAAATTATAATGATATCTCCTAAAATAAAAATAATAACAATGAAACTTTTTGTCAAAAAAATTGAAAAAATCTATAAAATCTCCAAAAGGTTAACTATATTACTTTTTACATATAAACAATTAGTTATTTTGTTTTAATAACATAGAAATATATATTAAAATCTAAATAGTTCAAGGCTTATTTATTGTAAACAGTTAATTTATTTTTTAGAATAATTATTCATAGTTAAATGAAAATTTAAGGGATATAGTAAATTTTTCAGTTAAATTTAACTAGTAGAAAATTATGTATGTGAAATCTTTTTGTTTTGAAGATGGTAAGATAACTATTTTTTTTACATAAAAATAACTATAGTTTGACATTTAATAGAGTTTGTCGGTATAATTTTTTCTTTAATTTGATTTTTTAATGAATTATTTGTTTTATATCTGCATCTGAACTTTAATTTTTCCAAAGATTAGTGGATGTAATATTATTTATGGGAGATTTGAATATCAAATGAAAAAAAATATAGGGACCCAATTGCTAAACAATTAAAATAATGAGAATCAATAGTGCAAAAAAAAAAAGGTTAGGTACCTGAATACTAAAAAAGAAAGATGTGGATCAATATGTCAAAATAGTAATAAGTTAGGAATTAATAATGCCATTAGCACAAAAAATATATTAACAATAATTTAAAATAATTTACACAAATCACACAATTTGCACACAGAATGTATACATTTGTAGAAATTTGAAATGTGAATATAATTTTACACAAATCAAAAGAAAAAATTAAAATTGGATCGCAATATTATTTATAGAAGAATGCTAAATACACTTTATTTTACACTCTTCAGTCTTATAGTCTGACACATAGATTCTATTATTCAGTTTAATATTTTAATAATATAATAAATCAAAAATAAAATTCATGTGTCAAATAATGAAACTAGAAGAATGCAAAAAAGAAAATAAAAGAGAGCGTAATTAGTATTCCTTTTATTTATGTTATTTCATTTAAACTTATTTTTGTTATTTAATAACTAATAAATGACGGGTGGCAGGAGAAAAAAAAGTAGGTGACCCTTATTTTTATTTTTATTTTTATTTTTTGAAATAAGGTCACGCTTATTTATTTTTTGACGAATGCTTCTTATATTTTGTTTAACCGAGTCTGAGACGGAGAAGGCACCGAGTTTAGGGAAAGAATTTAAGGAAAGTACAAAGACATCGCAAATATTTTCAATAAAGCTTCACTTCACCCAGTCACTGAACTATATAAATATATATATATATATATATTTATATTTCAAAATTTTTCTTCCAAATTAATTTCATTTTTACATAAACTGAACACAAAAAAAAAAATTCCATAGTCAAATTCCAACTTCTCATTATCCCAACGTTGTTCCCTCTGAAAAAAAAAAAACTCTCTCCCATGGCTTCAATCCGAACCCCTTTATAGACCTCCGCCACCGCCGCTGCCAACAACAACCACGCCTCTCGGCCACCACCGCCGCCGCCGCCAGCATTATCACTGTCAGTACCCGATTGAGCCTTATGGGCGAGCAAACCCAAGTCCAGACCCAAACCCAAACCCAGAACCACCATGAATCCGCCGTGACCTCCTCCATCTCTACCACCACAATCGCTCCGGCGAGCACAGCACCCACCGAGCTCAGCAATGCCCCGGCTCAGACCTCCTCTCCTCCTTCCAAAATCCCCTTCCGCCCCCGGAAGATCCGGAAGCTTTCGCCGGACGATTCCGACTCCAAATCCACTCAAATCGTCGCCGTGCCCGAAAACCCCAAACCCACAGCCACCGCCAAACCCGCCAAGTCGAAGATCGTACAGTCACGGGCCTTGACGCTGCCGAGAATCGTAGCGAGATCGCTCTCTTGCGAGGGCGAGGTCGAAATCGCTCTCCGCCATCTGCGAAACGCCGATCCACTCCTCGCTCCATTGATCGACCTGCACCAGCCTCCGACCTTTGACAACTTCCACACTCCGTTTCTCGCTCTGACTCGGAGCATTCTCTACCAGCAGCTCGCCTTCAAGGCCGGGACGTCTATCTACACGCGCTTCATCGCTCTCTGTGGTGGCGAAGCGGGTGTCGTCCCCGAGGCTGTGCTTGCCCTAACCCCTCAGCAGCTTCGGCAAATTGGGATTTCGGGGCGCAAAGCTAGCTACCTCCATGACCTAGCCAGGAAGTACCAGAATGGGATTTTATCAGATACAGCGATTGTAAATATGGATGACAAGTCGCTCTTTACAATGCTTACTATGGTAAATGGAATCGGGTCTTGGTCTGTCCACATGTTCATGATTTTCTCACTCCACAGACCCGATGTTCTTCCCATTAACGATCTTGGCGTTCGCAAAGGGGTTCAATTTCTCTACAATCTCGAAGACTTGCCCCGGCCGTCTCAGATGGAGCAGTTGTGCGAGAAGTGGAAGCCTTATCGGTCCGTCGCTGCGTGGTATATGTGGAGGTTTGTTGAGGCCAAAGGAGCTCCGTCAAGTGCCGCTGCAGTGGCGGCCGGCGCCGGTCTGCAGCAGCAGCAGCAACAACAACCTGGGGAGCCGCAGCAACCGCAACAGCCCCAGCTTATAGATCCTCTCAACATTCTCAATATTGGGTATGGTTCATTCTTTCCTTGTGGGTTTTAGTTTCTTGCATACAGAAGAGTGTCAATGCTTAATTGTAGTAGTTTTGCTTCAATGTTTCGTGTGGCCAGTTTTATTTGATTGATTGTTTTTGTTTCTTTTCTGATATGCTTTCTGAATGCGTAGTAGAAACTGGGTACTTTGTCTTTCAAGAGAATTTTTTCTTGCTGCAAATTGTGACCGACTTACATTAATGTTTAACGTGTACGTTCGACTTCTAGTTTAGTATTAAGAGTAGAATAGGGTCATTTTTAATTTTTATGCTTAACTGACATAGGGTGCATGGTTTACAAGTTGGAGGAATAATGCTTTTGAAGTAGAATCATGGTGTTTGTGGAAGCGTCTAGAAATTGCATTTATATGCTTTAGTTAGCGCTGCTTGTACTTGATGAGATCTGAGTTCTGATTGCTTGAAATGTTCTCAATGATATGAAATGTTTTTCCATATGTTTACAGTTACTCGGTAGAGGAAGAAAGTTAGTACCTTTGGCTCTATTTTCATGTGAAATAAAAGCCTTTCAACTGAAAAAGTAAGATATTAGATTATGATGTTAAAAGCAAGGACGGAGTAGGCACCATTTTTTTTCAGTTCCAAATATAGACCTGCATTAGCTGCTTTTTTTTGGGTGTACTTTCTGAGGAAATGGTGTATACTGTAGACATCTGTCTCTGACTTTCTTGATCTCTGAGGAAAACTCTGGTCCTTATGTTAACTTGTGCTTAATGGCACTTGTTCAATCCTGTTGAAGAAAGACAGTGATTTACAGTGATTTACCTGAAAACTAAGAGAAAAGATATAGCCACTCTTCCTATATGGGGGAGAAGCATAAGGATTTTGACAGGCCATTATTAGATGCAGGGTCATGTTTCCACGTTCGTGTCTGATGAATAGAAACTTGATACACAGACCTCTTTATTTTTCAGGGCTGTAGAGACAAGTAGAATAAAACCTGTTGAACCATGGTACACTGGTATTCAATTTAGAATTTACGTGTACATGATGATTATTACAGAGAATCTTAGCCTCCATTAAATTTAAGTGGAGGTCTTGAATGTAGATTAGCTTTGCTTGGCTTCTTTTGTCTTGACAAATATCTCACATTTTCATAATATAGGCCTTCTCTAAATTATTTATTAAATCATCTCTTCCTTCTGAAAAGGATAGTAGACAGGTATACAACAGAGAATAACAAATTCATCTTCAAAAGTGTCTGGGAATCTAAAAGTATATGAAGATTATAAAGAGAAGGAGTAGATGTCTGATATGATCAAAAGAAAAACAAAAGCTTGTGTATTAGAATAATCCAAATGACAGATCATTACTTTTTTTATATTAGGTGTATTTTTAATGGTACTATAGAGTGGGTTTCCTATCTTGGCCTGTTTGTATAAAAAATCTAAAACCATTATCCTAACTTTTCAGAATGTCATGTCATGGTTTTCCTTGACCTTTAATCGCCAAAAGAGCGGCATAAGGAGGTTGTTTTTCCAAAATGCTTGTACATTGGCTTATTTTCTAGATATCCTTCTCTAAGGGATATAGTAATGTACATATCATGTTATTTGAACTGAAGCTGGATCAAGGCAAAGAAATTAGCACTGTGAAGCAGAGCATTTTGAGGTCATAGGTATGAAGTAACTATAGTGAGGGTTTTGAATGGTTAGTTATTTACAATTTCTATGGAAACAGTGGTGCCATTGGTATTTGATGGCTCTCTTTTCTTTCTTTCTTTCCTTAAATCTAGTTGTAAAATTGGCTACTTAACTGCAAACTTTCCTTTGAGAGGGCACTAGACCCTGAAGATTTATTATATGGACATGTAATGGAGTGGAAAGCTAGATAACAGCGTCCCCTTGGCACAGTGGTAGACCTGTCTTCTACAGTAAATGGTGGATTCTTCTCCTAAAGTTCATTTTCTCTGAAAATGTCTTCTTGATAATTGTTATTGGTTCTTTGATTCAGTTCTTGGTAGTTTATCTGCAAAACCTTTCAAAACCCTGAATAGACTGGTTTTGGGTTTCTTTTCCTTCTTTTGGGGTTTATAACTTGTGACATGGTTTGTTTTGTGCACAGTTCGGGGCCAGCCATGGACAACCAATTTAGGGCCTGTGCCTGGGGGCAATGATTGGAATGAAAAAGGAGGAATTTGTGCAACGCCATTCATTTCAAGCCATCTCATCTTCTAGGTGAAAATGGTTCCATATCCAGCATTGCAATGATGGTACTCATTTGGAATTTTGGTGTTGAAAGCTCCATCATAATTGAAAGGCTTCAGAGATGAGTGTACTAAATTTAGTTTTCTTTTCGGAGTAAATAAACTTTTGTCTATGCTGTAGTCTTGTTGTCCAAGTCAAAAAAACAACAACCATATGTGGTCAATGGGTATTTTATAGGAACTTAATAGAAAGCAGTGGTTAAAACGCCTTTTACTTCCGAATATGGTTTGGCCACACCACGGCCTAGGCCATTCTCTCCTAGTTTCTTTTAGTTCTAGACAGAAGGATCCTTTGTGAATTTTATGATCTATTGGATTAGTTTTCCTATATTAGGAGTTCAAGATTGTACCGTAGTTCCCTTCTGTTTACTTATTGTTTTTTAGGCCAATCTCTCGCTAGCAGTCTTCTTTTCTTGAATCTCAACTTATAGAAAGAATTTTGAGTATTGACCATTGTTACTGCTAACGAGCTAACCACCTTAGTGAATTCTGCTACTCTAGTTACTTGAGATTTGTTTAGAGTGATGCCAGGATACTATAAACTTGCACCAAAAAACTTACCCGAGATGATTTGTCCTCTTTTTCAACCACAACTAACAACTGATATCAAAAATAAGATCAATGGTGGTATACGTTTTTAAAAGAAGATATAAAAGAGAGAAGAAATACAATATTGTATAAGGTCACGGTGCAAGTTTTGAGTATTCCTAATTACTCATTTGGTTAATCGGGTTTTAAGTGCTTCGTACTTTCTTTGACATGGTTCAGTTTTTCAAAGACCGCAAATGTTTATTGGGCTAACCTTCAGTAATGGGCTTATTTGGAAGGTTTATTGAGGAAATTTGATTTTTTATGGTATTTTTTCAGAAAAATTGAAAAATCCTTGAAATTATTCTGAAAAATTCCAGATTTAATTATAAAAAATCACTTTTAAAAGTATTTAGAAAAATATCATTTTTTTTAATTCATGACATATTTAAGATAACTAGTCGAGTAACTTGAAATAACTTAAACAGTTACTTCAAGTAACTGGATTGGTTACTTAAACAGTTACTTCAAGTAACTGGACTCTAAGTAACTTAACTAGTTACGTCGAGTACTATTAAAAAATTTCAATGCCAAATTTAAAGAAAGAAGTTATATTTTTCTAAATATTTTTCAAAAGTGTTATTTTTCTAATAATACTTTTGAAAAACGATAGTTTTCTAAATCAATCCGGAATTTTTCAAAAAATGAGTCCATCCGGGATTTTTCACTTTTGGTATCTTGGGCCTGGAATTTTGTAAATAGCCCAGGCTTATTTGCTCTATTAGTCTACTAACTGCAAGATTTCTCACAGTGCCCGGTGGAGTAATAGCTTTATATAGCGACTTGTAAACTTATAGTGGATGTTCGCTCTTCACGTACCCTATGAGAAGTTGAGATTTGAAAGCCGAAGAAATTGATATCTATTTGTATATTTAACTAACAAAATCCAATAGAAAGTGATTAAGGTGATATTTGTCCGTACTCGATAGAATTATGAAAATGCCGTCAAATCAAATGCTAAGTAAGCATTACATGCTGTCAAGGCTATATTATAAATTATGCACCAAAAACCTTGCAATCATCGGCGGTGTCCTTCTTGTGTTTCATTCTTCGCAATAGACAAGCTATTCTATATGTTTTGTGTCCCGTCATGGTCCAATTTTTCCGCATATTCGTATAAATATATGTTTCCCGGAATGTGATAAAATGGAATCAAAATGTAGATCCGAGTTATTTTAATCACAAAATTTATGAGGTACATATAGGTCAGGACGGCATGGTGACAGGTGTGACAGTCGTCCTTCGTCGTATAAAGCATGGTTATATGTGAGACATGAATATAAACACAAACAAAGCGACACTTTTCTGAATATTGAAGTGGGATATTCTGGTAGCCTATCTTTTTATCCCCTCTAGTAGTTTCGTAATCTCCACTTAGAATTAAAATACCAAACACTCCCTTATCCCCTTCAGGCTTCATCTGATATATTATTATTTCTAACTATAAAATGGCCTAAAAGGTGGGTATCTAGTATTCACTCATCGAATCCGCATTATAGTACTACAACAAAACGACGTGATGAACTACGAGAACTACGACCCTTCTTTTCCTGACCAACCTGTGGCCGACCTCTACCTCCCAACATGGGCTAACCTCCCGGCCTTCCGGTCCAAACCAGCCTTCATTTGGGCCGAAGATGACTCATCGAATAGTCCAACTACATCGTTCCTCACTTACTCTCAACTCAACGACTCTGTCCAGTCAATCTCTTCCCAACTCCTTGTTTCATTACAAAGAGGCCAAACCGTTGTCGTTTTGTGCTCACCAGGGCTCGAACTAGTTGAGATCATATTCGGTTGCCAAAGAGCTGGCCTTTTGACCGTACCTATTTTTCCACCTGACCCTTCATTCCCCAAAGAAAGCTACCACCACCATCACCTTATACGAATCTTATCTCAAACCAAACCGAAAGCCGCCATAGCTCACCAAACTTACATCACTAAAGTCCACGACTTCATATCCTCTTCCTCTTCAAAACTTGCAAACATGTTAAAAAACCTCACTTGGATCTCAACAGAAGATGTCAAGTCCAAAACGACAAGTAGTTTGGGGTTCGATCCTTTGTCGTACAAGGGTTGCAAAGCCGAAGAGGTGTATTTGGTTCAGTACACTTCAGGTTCAACTGGGATACCGAAACCGGTTCTGGTTACCGCCGGTTCAGCGGCTCACAACGTTAGGACAGCTAGAAGGGCCTATGATCTTCACCCCAACAGCGTGATCATGTCGTGGTTGCCTCAGTACCATGATTGCGGCCTCATGTTTTTGCTGTTGACCATTGTCTCCGGTGCGACCTGCGTTTTGACCTCTCCTCTGTCGTTTGTCAAAAGGCCAAGGCTTTGGATTGAGCTCGTCTCTATGTTCAACGCTACTTGCACTCCAGTTCCTTCGTTTGCTCTGCCACTAGTCATCAAGCGTGGCAATACCATCAGACAAGGAACCTCAGGTACCATAAATCTAAGGAGCTTGAGAAACTTAATCATCATTAACGAGCCAATTTACAAGTCAACCGTTGAAGAGTTTGTCACCGTGTTTAGGCCTTTTGGTTTAAACCCTTCTTCTATTTCTCCATCTTATGGCTTAGCCGAGAATTGCACCTTTGTTTCAACTTCATGGAGACCATCTTCATCAGATCATGATGGTCATATAAATCGTGATCATCATCAAAAGGCTTCATCTTTTCCAAACTTTCCGACTCACAACAAGCTCTTACCAAGCGCAAAACTCGCTCCTTTCGGCGAATCCAATGAAGTTGAGGACATGGAAATCGTAATTGTAAACGAAGAAACCTTTGAGCCGGTTGAGGATGGAACCGAGGGAGAAATTGTAGTCTCTTCACCAAGCAACGCCTCCGGCTACCTCGGACACCCTTCCTTAACTCATGAGGTGTTTCATGGGAGACTAAGCAACAAGGTGAATCGGTGTTTCGTCCGAACCGGCGATAGAGGCGTTGTCAAAGGAGAGGAGAGGCTTCTCTTCGTTACCGGTAGATGTCTTGACGTTATCAAGTTAAGAAACGACAAGGAAATCCACCCTCATTATATTGAAACTTCGGCTTATAATAGTTGTCCTAAGTTTCTTAGAGGAGGCTGCTTAGCTGCTTTTAAAGTTGGAAAGGTAATAGCTCTTGTGGGAGAGATAGTGAAGACAATAGAGAGAGAAAATTATAGTGCTTTGAGGAGAATATGTGAAGGGATTAGGGAACGCGTAATGAAAGATGAGGGTGTTGAAGTTGGTTTGGTGGTATTAGTAAAAAGTGGGTGTGTACCAAAAACTACTTCGGGTAAAATACAAAGGTGGGCGGCCAAGGAGAAACTTATTGGGGGAGAAATGAGCGTGGTGATGGAGATGCCGTTTGGTGATGAGCTCCGGATGAATAAGGTCGATGGAGGAAAAGGAGAAGGAAAAGTATTAGACGGAAAGAAAATGGTGATGACGGACATTTGGGAGGAGAGTTTTCTAATCTCCTTTTCAACTCCTCTAAATCGTCCCTTGTTGATCTCTCTTTTGTAATTGTGAACACAGGTTTTGGAGATTATGATTAGCACGTGATCATCTATTCCAAATTTCTCGGCTTCTCATAATTTTTACTCGGTTATCTTGGATTTATGGATTACGTTGTCATACAGGTTGAGCCTTGTAAATTAGTTATAGTCATAGAGAAAATTGTCGTTTTATTCGTGTTGTAAAAATGTCAAATGTATTGACCGTAGCAAATACAGTGTATATATGGTTGTAAAATCGAACAATAAGAATAATATAGGATAATTATATATATATATATATATTTGCACGTTAGTTACTATCAATATTAACCTATAGATTAAAACTTGTAAATTCTAATCCATTTATACTTATCCGGGTCAAATACCGAATTTAACCATTGAATATACTAAAATAAATTTTTAATATCCTTTTAAATATAATCTTAAAGTTTAAAGGGTTTTTTTTTCTGGTAAATTCAATAATCAAAATTAGTTTTGACCTAAGAGAGTATAAATTTATTACTAATTTTAAATATAAAGGTAAATTTTGATAACATCTAAATATAAGATATATATATATATATAGGTTGCCAATTCAATAGGTATTTTTTTTTTAACCCTTGGATCACCATCTAATAGTGATCCAATGGCTATAATGAAGTGCATGAAAAGACGTGCATCATTGCTCTCTCTCTCTTACTTTTTACAATAAAAAAATGTGCATGCTAAATTTTCATTGGCCAAATTGATACCTATATATAAGTTAAAAAAAAAAAATACCTACTCGATTGGTGCCCATATATATATATATATATATATATATATATATATATAAAGTGAACAGACAATTAAAACATAATGTATAAAAATATAATTATACTTAATTATAAGGAAAAAGTACATAAATATCCCTTTTCTTAAGTATATGTTCATAAAATCTTTTTTTTTTTTTTATTCACCAATAACCATTTTTAGAGAAATGTATACCACAAATATTTTATAAAAGTGGTATACATTTCATTAAAAAAAAATAAAACCTATAAATGTATAAATTTCAAAATGTATATTGTAAATATAAATTTTCACGATGAAAATATATCGTGGGTAAATATTTTCATTTTTAATGTATATTACACACATTTTATAATGAAATACACACTTAAGAAATGAAAATTTTGCAAATAAAACAAAAAAAAAATTATGAAATACAAGGCGCAAAAACGGGTACCAGCTGTGAATTTCTTAAACAAAGCGTAATTTGGGCTTTGGAATTCATATGCAAGCCCAGCTAAAATATTTGGCCCAAGACCCACCAAAACGTCATTTAGAAGCTTAGATTCTCGAGACCCAATACTTCCTTGGCAGGAAGTTGGGTTTGGAACTTTGAGGGTCCAATCAATTTCAAAATTAAAATATCCGCGAATTAAAATATTATAACACATGTAATAAAAAAGTTTTTAAGTTCGATTTCATTCCTAATGATTGGAATATTTCTTTAATAGAAAGCGAGATTCATTAAAAACAGAACCAAAAACTGAAAACAGTGCATGTTAGACAAACACAAAACAATCATAATCAAGATACTATTTCATTAAAATCTACTCTTTTGTGCTTAACCCCATTAAGAAACATTTTGCTGAAAGTGAAGTACTAAAAAGTCTGTGGATATTTATGGTTTAATTATCCAAAATAAATAAATAAATAAATAGAAAATTCTTACAATACTGTCCGCCTTTAAAAATTAAAAGTGTCCTTTTTCATTATTATTTTTTTTGAATAAGGTAAACAAAATAGTTTTGGTTGGAGTTCCAATTGGTGGAGCTGTAGTGCACCAAAGGCAATGAACAGTTAGAAAGAAGAAAGCAAGTACCAAGGCAAAGACGTGGAAAGAGAGACAAAAAATAAAGGCATCGATTGCATCACAGAAAGGTAAAATGTTGCCTGTGCCTGTGCCTGTGCCTGTGCTTGAGAGGGTTAATGTGGTACACGCGCGTGGTGTCTCTGAGTGTGTGGCAGTACTAGCAGAAAGCCAGCACCCGCATTACCCAATATTTGCTCAATTTGTCATATATATATATATATATAGTGCCCTTATATTCTGATCACACACCACAAACACAAACACAAACACAAACACAACGCAACACGACAAAATCAAGCCCTCTCTGCTCTACTCTACTCTACGGTGGACCATTCTTTTTCCATCTAACCTCTTTTCACTTTTTTTTTTTACCTTATTCGCTTTAAATTTTCCAGTTTGCCTTTCTAGGGTTTGTCTTTCTTTAAAGAAAAAAGTTTAATTAATTAATCAAGTGATGTGTACGAAAAATGCGTTTAATTAAGGAAACATTTGGGTTTGTGACGTGGGTTTTTGGAGGATTATGAAAAGGGACAAAAGAAAAGGGGAGTCCCGTCAAGGGATGAGATATGGATCACGAAGAGAAAATTGCAAAAATTGTGTATATTTGGGTCAGTTTGAGGGGTCAAGTTGCGTTGAGATAAGAAATGGAAAGGGGCAATAATGAAGGGGGGTGAGGGTATGGGTCCCATTTGGCAGGGCGTGGGAGAGGGCTGAACATGACGTTGTCGGTTGTTTTTGTATTCCTGCAAACAATACACCAAACTTTTTTCTCTAAAAAAAAAATCTAATTTTTTTTCTTTTCCAAATTTCTTTAAAAAAATGATAATAATAATAATAATAATAATAATAAAAGGCAATACTAACCCTTAATCTCATCAGGTCAGGGTCTCTTTGGCACTTGAGCTCCTCTCTCTCTCTCTCTCTCTCTCTCTCTTATCTTTCTTTCTGGCTACACCTCAAGCAACCAAGCTGTCTCTTGTTGGAAGCACAGAAGCACAATCCCAAAATACCCCATCTCTCTATCTCTCTCTTCTCTCTCTCTTTGCTCTATAATTCCAGTAGTTTACCTAAATGAAGACCATTAGAGAGAGAGCTAAGCTATGTCCAGTCCAGGCATGATTCTTAAAGGTACTATCTAGCTAGCTTCTTTGCGGCTCTCTCACTTTCTTACAAACCGTGAGTTTGGTCCCATTTTTTTTAAGCTTTGATTTTATTTTCATTTTTTCTTTCGTTTTTTACTTTGAGAAATCATTTTTAAAAATTCTCCTCTTTCTTTCTTCTTTCTATTTACTCCCTCTTATCTCAAAGTTTTTTAGTAAGAACTTTTCCAGTTTTGTGTTGGTGGGTTTAGCTTCATAATGCTAGAATAACGATATCTTAATGTTTGGTTAAGTTACTTATTTGGTATTATATGTGAAATATTCTGATTTAAAAACCCTAGAGAGGAGGGAAGTACTCAGAAGAGCTCTTTTAATTCTTATTTTTATTTTATTTTGTTTTGTGAATTAATGGTAACAGTTGGAGATTAAAAGAGATTTAAAGGCATAAAGCATGGAATTTAGTGCTCAAGAAAATGAAATGAGGACATTACCAGGGTCACTAAGCTACACCCATCTGAGCAAAGAAGGAGGAGAACGAAGATCAAGATCAGTACTTAATGCGAGCCATAATAATAACGATCAAAATCATAATCATCATAATGGCTCTGCTAATATCAATTGCACTACTGCCACCCAAACCCTAGACCCACCTCGCCCTAATTTTCAACACAACCAAACCCTGCATGGCTCTAGAGATCCGGACCCGGATCGGGTCACCACGAAGATAACGCTTTCGCCCGGAGGAGCATCAGCCAAGTCCTCATCCAAAACGACACAGTCTTCGGCCATCGTCAGGTACCGAGAGTGCCTAAAGAACCACGCGGCTCTCTCCGGTGGCAACGTGTACGATGGGTGCGGTGAGTTCATGCCAAGTGGCGAAGAGGGTTCTCTCGAAGCTCTCAAGTGCGCCGCGTGTCAGTGCCACCGGAATTTTCACCGGAAAGAGATCGACGGCGAGTCTCAATTACTATACAGTCCCAGCTCAAGAAGAGCCTCAAGCACTACTACTAATACCACTGCTTTGATGCTTAACCCTCTTCAACTCCCACCCCCATTGCCATCTCCATCAAGCCTTCATCATCACCATAACCACCACCATCCTCACCACAAGTACTTCAACCACCCGCCGCCGATAATTCAGCCGATGAATGTGGCTTTCGGCGGCTGTGGTGGCGGAGGCAATGAGTCTTCGAGCGAAGATCTCAATGTCTACGGCTCAACGGAGGCGGTGCCGGCGGTGCCCTTCGCATTGTCGAAGAAGCGGTTTAGGACGAAGTTCACGCAGGAGCAGAAGGACAAGATGTTGGAGTTTGCGGAGAAAGTTGGGTGGAGGTTTCAGAAGCAAGATGAGGAAGAGGTGGCGAGGTTTTGCGCTGAGGTTGGGGTCAAACGACAGGTCCTCAAGGTTTGGATGCATAACAACAAGAGCACTATGAAGCTTAAGCAGCAGCAAGAGAATGTTAATATGGTCGTGAATAATAGTAATATGAGCTGAAATGATCTTATGGATGAGGTGAGTCATGATCATGATGAAGCAGTAGAGGAAGGAGGATTAGACACATAGATTTTATTAATATTAATTTATATATTTGGAAAGCTAGCGAGCTCTCTTACTCTTATGGGTGTTCAGGAACGTACGTATGGGTGTAAGAGGAGGGCAGTAGTGATATGAAGATGATGATTCTCATAATTAAATTTGTATAATTCTTCTGCTTAAAAATCATATCCTATTACTATAATTATCATTCAGCATTATTATTATTATTTTTTCCTTCTTCATCATGACCATTGATCATTTCTAGGTTTTTTTTTTTCAACCACTGGATTATGTTCAAGAGTAATCTATTATCTATTCTCTTCTATTATTACATTCTTCTCTCTACTTGTGATTTGCATCTCTTGTCCTAGCTTAGCTTAGAATAAGTAAAGAATTTACCTCATTTTTATTTCTAACCACATGGTATATGTATCATTGTAAAGGTATGGCGTAACAATACGGAATCTTTTTCTCTCTCAAAAAAAAAAAACGGGATCTTTTTATTTTATTTTATTTTTTTCTCAACGGAGGAAAATTAGTTGGCCTAGCCTGAATGAGGCGGGTTTGGTTGGGAAATCCGAGTTTGTTGAGCCAAATTACTTAATTGATCAGTACAAAACCTTAAGATCATGATTTTAGAACGAAGATGTCTTTGGCTTCTCTTTTTCTTTTTCTTTCTTTTTTCTCGTGTCATTTTTAAAATTTTATTTTTGCATGAAAAGGATAAACGATTAAGGGTTTAGACTTTAGAGTTGTCAGTTGATTAGTGTGATTCGCTTAATCATTGTTTTTAGATTAAATATGGGGTAACTAAAACAAATATAACGAAACAAAAAAGTGATTCACGTTACCAAATTTACGAATTCTTCTAAAATACATTATGAAAATTAGACCTTATTTTTAGAAAAAATAAAAAAGGAAAATATGGTGTATACTATTTTCTTTCTCCGATTTGGTAGGATTTTTATTCAAAAAACAAAATTATTTAAAAAATAATAACTAATAATTTATAATCAATTTTTGAGTACGAGTAAAAACTTTAAAAAGTGATATTTTTCTAATAAAATGGATCAATTGAAAAAAAGAGAAGAAAAGGTGACCTCCGTACTTTTATCATTCTTTTTTGTTTTTTGTAGGTAAAAATGTTAAAAATATAAATACATTTACAAATACTGAGATACACAAGTTTTGGGCTGAGTACAGGTACAAAGAGCTATATGTAACCTGGGCCTAACACCGTCATACTTGTGGATCGCCGAGGAAATTGACCTAACTGATTGTGTTTTGAGGTTATCTTTCAGGATTATTTTATAGAACGAGTGTGTTTTTCTTTTCCAATTTTTTAAGGAGTGTAATAAATAAATTTTGAGACCACCGGTCACTAAAATATTGTGATCATAGTCACTACTATAGTCAGGGACACGAAGGTGCATTGGACAATTAATAATTCAGTATGCTCCCATCTATTATTTTTTTCAATTTACAATTTAAGTAGATATTTTAAAATAAAATAAAATATAAAAGTGATACCACTCTTTAAATAATTAAAACTTCAATTCTGTTATTATTACTTCCAAATCCAAAAAGTTCTTAACTACTCATTTTTATCATTGTCGAATATTCTCAAGCACTATCAACCCAAAAGAAGAGCAAAATTACTTGCTAATTCAACTAGTGTCGTCGAATATGTTAGAACATAGTGAGTGCAAAACCAAGAAGTCATTTCTAAGAGAAATGATAATAGTAGAAAAATAAAACAAACAAAAGGATTTTTCTTTTTTTTTTTTTTTTTTTTTTGTCAGGTTAATGCCCCCACTCAAATCTATTTCTAGCTCCGTCCCCCGACAAGTTTGAAAAATAGTCTTAGTATAGTCAAGTCATTATGATCCAAATTACTCCTAATTTGGTCTACTTTCCCCACTCGACAAAAGATATCTAACCCAGTTAAAGAATTGGGCTTTTCTGAACAAGAAAAATGGGCCTCCATATGGTATGCGGAAAAGTCCAATAGGAAAGCACACGGACACACCTGCTTTTCTTGGGCGGCAAGACATTTTGGTGCCTTCCAAATGGATATAAAAGCCCTGTACATGGAAATGAATCCCCAGTCAGTGGGAGCCGGAGCCGGAGCCGGAGCAGAGCGATATTCTATCCCAATCGCTGCCTCTTTTCTTCCAGATTTTTATTCGTTAATCACGAGGAGACTAATTATTTACCTTTCATATTTAGCCATTAATAATGTCCATTAAAACCATCCTTAAACCCTTATAACCCCATTCCTAATCAAAATTCAAAATTCACTGCCCCCTCCCAATAATCTCTCTTTCTCTCATGGCTTCCTCTGTTAATAACATTGCAGCCACGTTTTCGAAAGTTCCAAAAACGGCGTCTTCTTCTTCTTCTTCTTCTTCTTCATCTCCTCCTCCTACTCACCAACAAAATTTCCCTCTTTCGGCTCCGCGCACGAAGCCCATCTACACCTCTTGGAACCCGCACGCCTCCTTCCCCAAATCCCGACGCTCGTCCTTGCTCAACCTCTATGGTCCCCCGGGCCCACCGCCCAACCTCCAATCGATCTCCGCCGTCCATCTCCGCCGTCCGCTGATCGATCAGAACCCCAGATGGGTAGGCAGGAAACTCCCTGCCAACGTGGCACTTTCTTACGTCACCCGAAACGACGTCTCCAAGACGGTCAGCCTCTCGGGCCTCTGCAAGGGAAGGAAAGTTGTTGTCGTTGGCGTTTCGGCGGCTTTCTCTCCCGACTGCTCCCGTTTCCTCAAACGGGTCGAGTTAGCGAAATCGAAGGGCTGTGATGTGATTGCCTGCGTCGCGGTCAACGATGTGTTCGTTATGCGCGCGTGGGGGGAGCATCTGGCCGTTGGGGAGCGGGTGATGATGCTATCCGACGGTGGAGGAGAGTTGGCCAGGGAACTCGGTGTTTCGCTGGGCCTGGATGCTAGTAGTAGCAAAGCCTCATTGGGATTAGGTATGCGTTCCAGGAGTTTTTGCCTAAATACGGTCAACGGTGTGATCACGGGCGTGGACTTTGATGAAGAGACGGAGAGCCTCGGTTCGGCCAAAACGACAGTCGTTTGAGTTTTATTTTGTTTTTATATGCCCCATTTTTGCTTAGCCTTGGAGGCAAAATTCGGATTTTTTTTCACTTGTGTCATTGTTTGTGTGTGTTTTTAATATTTTGTTTTGGCGAATATTACGATGTTCGAGCACTTAAGGAGGGAAACAAAAATAAAAAAGAACCTTATTTGGGTGAATGATACGTTACAATTTTGACTTTTCTTGGCCTTATCTGTAAGCGTGGGGATGCATTGGAGGCTTGGACCCAAATAACATACAATATAATATACACATATTTGGATAGTGTACAAAATGATTTTTTTTTTTTTTGGAAGACAGATAGCTATTGGCCTAACTGAAAATCGAAAATGAAATCAAAAACTTGGCCAGAAAGTGGTAAGAAGTTTGTGCACCTAGTACATTACTCTTACCTAAATCATAATGTGTCATGATATACATCTTATGGTGATTTTTTGTCTCCTGAATCTTCAGTTTTGAGAACTACAGACCTATAAAGGAAAAGCCAATCAAGCAACTAGCACAGGACATCAAAATAACTCCCAAAAGAAGAGGTTAAATTCATGTTAAAAGGCAGAACTTACTCCAGTTTATCATGGACCCAACTAGCCCCTGACGAGGTAGTGTCCTTGACATTCTTGATTGTTTCTGATGAAGAAATAGAATCTGACACTTTCTCCGCCGCCACCTTCGCGGACGAGGCTGCGTCCCCTATTTTCTCTATTGCACCCTGGATTGAGCTTTCCTCGCTCACCACCGAGTTGCTTGATAAAAGCAAAACAAAAACAAGCATCAAAACCATAGCTTTCTTTGTCGCCATTTTTTCTCCTACACGAATTTATTAAAAAAAAAAAAAAAAAAAAGCAATATCACTTTTCTGAACCAAATGTTGTAACTAGGTGAACCTATTTATAATGTAATTAAGTGAACCACAGGGGTCCTCAGGCCTCTGACTTTGGGCTATCTAAGAATATGAGGATTGAGATTTGAGGACCTTATGCGACCAAATTGGAAGGCCATTTTCCCTTTCCGTTTCTATCGGTTTGAATTACTTGTTGATGGACAAAAATTTATGTGAAATATGTGGCTTTACCACTGGCAGGGGGCTCCAATGTGGGTTCATATTTCTAATTCTCAATTAATGGCACATAGAACTTTTTCGAAGCAAAACTTATTATCTAATTTTGGGCACATAAAACTTTCTAGGATATAAGCTTATTGTCTAATTTTGGCATTATCTAACCATCTAGTTTAATGTCATAAATTTTAAATGACATGACATCAATTTATTAATTGGACAGAATCTTAAAATTAGATAAAGAATTTACATTTTAATGCTCCAAGGAAAAAAAAGATTTAATTCATCGTATGATATTTGATGAAAATAATAACAAAAATATCAATCAACGTTCAAATTAACTACAATGTGATTGGTTTTGTGAGAATCTAGGCCATATAAATTTATCAATCTTTTTCTAATTATATAAGATTATAATGTCCGACTGAACCTGGGGATGTAGCTCAGATGGTAGAGCGCTCGCTTAGCATGCGAGAGGTACGGGGATCGATACCCCGCATCTCCATGACCTTTACCAGTTCATTTTTGTTCTTTTGAATTTTTTTGCATCCCGAAATTTTTGGCTTTTCGCAACCCTGACAAAAATGTAGACGGACGGTCATGATCTCTTCTTAGATCCTTTGGTATTAAAATGAAATCCCGTTCAATAATTCCTCAAAATTCAAAATAAAACTTTGTTTTCCCGCCTTTCCGATGTATAATTTCATTTTTTATTTTATTATTTCATAAATAGCTTGAACTGCCTTTGCATACTTACGGTTACAGACGACGCTACAGCTGTTATTTTTCACAATTTAATGCTGATCATTCAATGCATTATTATTGTGATTATTCCAACTATTACAGTATTTTCTTTCTCCAAATACCCATACGAAGCTGGGACAATTCGGTGTTCTTGATTCTGGTTATTGCATTTATTAGGTCAGTAAACAAATTACTTTTTGATTGTAGCTAATTGATTTGAAATTTTGAATATGATAATCGATGCAATTGAAATATTTTAATTTCTGCTTAATTATCTTTTTTTTTTTATTTAAAAAAAATTCTTTTAAGTATTTATTGCAATATTCAGCGTATGCTTGTACCCGATCTATAAATATTTATTTTAATCATGATGAATCGATGCTAGTACATTTTGCATTTTTCTACTTCTTACTCGAATATGATAATCGATGATGCAGTTGAAATATTTGAAATTCTGCTTCACTGTGCCAAGTTTTAAGTAGCAATTGCAATAATCGGTGTATGTTTATGTATCGGACCTATTATTTTATACTCATCATGTTTAAATAATTCAAGTACATTTTTCAACTTTTTACTCGAAATTGAGGGGTTTTTCTTTTCTTTTCTTTTTTTAATCCTCCCAACTATTTCTTGATTCTTTTTCCGAATGGTATCTTTTGAACAAGGAAAATAAATTTTAAAAATATATATATATTAGGATAAAATAAGAAACACCCAAGATGTATTTGTTTTATAGAAAGTCCATTACAATAGACTTTTAATACAGAGCGTTAGCTTTTGAAAAGTACATCATATATAGATAATATTGACACATAAATCAACACTTGTTGGTGGGAAGAAGCAACACCCAGAACAACAGTGCATTACACATGTTGTTATGTGTGTGTTTGTATATATATTTGATTTTTACAGATCCTTTCACAGCTTAAGATTCCTCAGTAGCCTGTATAGTCAAAAGAATAGACAAGTTAGTTATGTCAGACAAACAAGATTAGTAACTTCAGAACTCGACACGTAAAAATAATTTCTAGTAGTAGAAACAAAATTGACATTCCTAGTTTGATGCATCGTAAGTACATGGAGATATTTGTTGGGATGCGTAGAGTAGGGTCTGATAGTATTATACAGTTGCCCGCCCCTTAACGCCAATCGATCTTGTGGGTGCTTTGTTTGTTTTTTTTTGTTCGTTTATTATTGCTCTCGTAGTCAGGCACTAAGTTTTAACTTCAATTCATAACACAAATAACTGTCAGTGAATTTTTTCTTTCTTTTGGAAAAATACCCTGTTTTTAGAAATATTAGCCGACTAATGCACGCTGGTAGCTCTAGTATTTTTCTGAAATGATAATGTTGCCAAAAATTTTAGCTGGATCCAAGAATCAGTGTCGCTAGCAAAGTTCGTGGATTAGATAAAGAGTGTGGGATATAATTTTAAAAAGAGTTTGGATAGCGTCAAGGAGTGATCCTCATCAATACCAGTAGCATCGGCTTATGATAATAATAATAGTTTTATTGTACCTTTGTGGTCTGAGCAGCTGAGCTCCAAACTATAGGACCATGCGCATGTGATCTAAAACAAGTAGGGATTAGATTTCATGTGGACTTTTTTTGCTTAGGAAGTTGGGTAGAATATGGATGGATTATTTAAAATAGCATAAAGATACAAAAGTTTCTTTTTATGGCACTCATGTCGGTGTGTATCCCTGGTTTTAACTGTCACGGCCAGTAGGAGGAGAGGAGTGTGGATGGCATCTTGATACAGGAATATGAGGACTAGTTAGGAACTCCCATGACTTCAGCTTTTGCTGGCTTTTTTTTTTTTTTTTTTGAAGATAAATGAAATAAAATAACGGCTTAGTAATGCACAATCTAGGGGAGAGTCAGCTACCATGGTACAACAATCTTAAACTTAGAACCTTACAGTATTCAACTTCCTGGGAACTGAGTTATTCAATATTGATGTGCATAGTGGATTCCTATATTGTGCTCACATTACAATGTGAGTCTGGACTTACTTGTTCTCTGTTTCTTGTTGATTTTCGGATAAATAAGATGAATTTTAGCCTTTTACAGGCGTGATATTATGAACACCTAGAAGGACAAGAAACATGTTACCTAGTTCTTATGTTTTGGCTGCCGTAAAATAGTTAGTCCATTAAGTATATGACATATTTAGGATATCTCTAGACGTCTCTATTTACCAAGTCTCTGGCTACGTGCCCTGCCTGCACCCTTAAGTGATAAGATCGTGACAGTGACGAATTTCTTCTAACATTCTCCACCAAGAACTCCTAAAGAGGACGCCTAGTTTTGTATGAAATATGTGTTATTTTTCTAAGATGGAAGAGTAAGAGTACAATTTTACCTCTGCTCATCACCAAATCCTCCATGGTTGCATCCAGCGCCTCTGTAGTCGGGTGTAGGGAACTGGTCAGATTCTATTTTCATGAGATCCTGCACAAGGATGTCGTAGTGCCTCTTTACTTCCTCTGGGGTCTTCCCACCCACCGCCTTGGCCACATTCTGCCAGCGGTCTGGGGTGTCCTTGTCATACACAGCTAGAGCCTTCTCGAATTGCTTGTTCTGCTTAGGCGTCCAAGACGAGTTTGAGTTACGCGCATAAGAGCGAGAGCCCGATGCCATTAGTACTCCTAGGCGGATTTTTGGAACCGGCGAAGGTGACTGCTAAGACGAAGTTGGGTGCAAAAATGGAAGAGATATTAAAAGTAAGTGATATTTGGTAAAGCTAAGTCGTATTCAGTTCAGTTGGATTTAGTTTAGACTGCTAAAGCACATGAGTTCAGAAAGAAAACGGCCAAAAAAAAGAGAAGTAAAGAGGAGTTGCCTCAGTGTAGGAAGAGGACCGAAGTCAAGGGATGGTTGGCAAGTGATAGCTTATGCTCCTTATAAACTGGAGGATGGGGCGGTGGGATAAGCAAGTTGGCGAATATATTTTTTTTCAAGGGATATAACAAGATGTGATTCGCTTCTTTGAACAGAGGCTAGGAAAGACACGAGAGGGGAAAGGAAAAGTGTTTTAGCGTCTAACAATGGCTCGTCAGATACATTTTTGCAAGTCTCTTTCTCGTCATTATACAATTTTCTTCATCAGCAAGTGGAATTTCTAGAGAATTTACAGCTTGATAAGGATTAGATCCCGATTCTCAGTCTACCCATTAACGTAGATGCGCTAACAATATGAAACTCAATCCTACCTTTGAGACCCACAAAAGACGCAGCCAAGATATTCTGCCTCCTCTTCTAGTTGGGCCCAAGGATTTTCCCTCCTTCCTTACTGTGGCAACTTGACATAATATACCATTGTTAAGGAGAATATGATTATTCTTTTTTCGCTAGTGTTGTAATACCGCTATATTGAAGTCAAAAAGAGAGAAATCTATGATACTACTACTATTACTACCAACTATAAGTAAACAATCAAGGGTTTAATATTTACTTTTAATTTTACACAGAAAATAAACGATATATATATATATATATATATATATATATATATATGTTGAGAGCATTTCAATTTTCATTTTATCTTAAAAGAAGACAAAATATATGAATTTTCCAAACCAGTTCTATACGCACATAAAATATATAGGAAAATATGAATAGGCATTTATCAAAATACTGTGGCAAGAAATATTACAGCTTCTGAGCAATACTCATAGAACCTTCGTTGTGACGTAGTCAGATGGTCGAGGTGGCTGATCATGTTGTTATGAGGTTGAATCACCAGGGGCGACCACGTGTAACTCCCTGAAAAGATCGTCTATAGGAGCCCAAGTTTACTCCACGTTGTTGGCAAGGTTTAAATTACCGTATCACCCAATTGCATTCATTTGAACATGACTACTCCCTGAAATGATTGAAAAAGTCCTGTTTTCATTACTTTATAGAACACTATTTGAGTATCTGGTAAGGAGTTTCCTTTTGTTAAAATTCATTGTTTCTTTTGATTCTCGTGAGAGATATTTGATGGAGTTCCTAACACATATTAGGATAGGTTGGGAAAAGAAGGATTTTGTTCTGCTTTAGATTTTTTCTCCATTAGTTGCCCAACTTTTAGATTATATTATATGTATACTTTTCATGGACAATAGACTAGTGCCAGTTGCAGTCAGAACGGAACATGGAATACTGCTTTCTGTAGGTGGGAACATGGATGTTTTAAAGCAACGCAAGATCCTTGGGGATTGTACCCATGTTGTTGAATAGGTGTTAGAGGTTAATGATTTTAATCTCCAATACTTCGAGTTTGATAATGTTTTAAGTTCATGGTATGTCACTTAGAGTTAGACAATTACTATTTGATGTTTTTTCCTTTTTTCCTGCGTCACAATTAGATTACACATAAATTAGCTAGGTAGTAGGTCTCTGCTTTCAAGGGAGGAGTGTAAGTCTATTAACGTCAAAGATTTCTACTTTCTATTAATAACAGATATGTTTTTCTTTGAAAAAAAAAAAAAAAGATCTTTGCCAAACGTGATCTGTAGGATTTTTCTTTTGTTTTGTTTTGTTTTTTTTTTTTTAAAAAAAAAATTCCTTGTTGTGACCTGTCTTTAGGACCACAGCAATGTCCGTTATTAAGTCGTTTGAGACTAAACTTGCGGACCATGAAATTTGGAGGATGTAGACCTTTAGCGTGCTTGAAATGAGTATAACAATGTTCTGTTGTTATGTCGTTTGTTGCATAGACTGCCAGGCAATGAAATTTGGAGGACGTAGACCCTTTAGCGTGCTTGAAATTCAAATTTTTTCCATATCAAAATGGTTTCACATTTCAATTTCAGTTATTTTCTTCTGCTAGGATGGTTTCACACACTTTCACATTTCAATTTTATTCCCACGACGTAAGTGTTGGTAGTAGACTCTTCTTACTTTGACTCTTGCAGACGACTCAGTATGCTGTTACTCATTTCGCTTTCACATGGCTAATAATTTCTTTTACCTCTCCATATCAAATGTTACTAATGTACCTCTAAAGACCCACCTGCTCTTTCCAGTTGAATAGACGCGGATTATTATTTATTTATTTTATTCATTTATTACTTTTGACTAACACAATAATACAAGTTTTTTTTTTTTTCTTTCTAATAAGGAATAATATGTTATATTTCGCATCTTGCTGTTCTTTTACTTTGTAGAACGTGTGTACGAGTGTTGAAGGTTAGTGTGAGACCGTTCCCAAATTATACACTACGTAAACGATTAAGTGGCAGAACAGTTCACAAACGGGGCTCACCGTCCGACAGGCGTCGAGAGTGATTAGCTAAAGGCCACGCGGATCACACATGATTTCATAATCGACTGTTGGACCGTCCGAGATTAGGACTGAGCCAATCACAGATCCTGGACAAACTCGGCCCAGTCAGACCCTTACCTCGATAGCTGGGAGGTCGGAAATCCCAAGGGTCTTTCACCAAAATACGATAGAAAGTAACTCACAACTCCAGACCCAGAGAGAGCTTTTAATACAATCTTGGGTAGGTGTGCGCAGGGGGCAAGCCGTCCTGACAGAACGGCGATTTGATCAAATCTCACCCCTGACAGATTCAAGCCATAGGAAGCGGCGGAAACCATTCTACAGTGATACAGAGGTGATCACAGTAATCTTGGCCCATGACCTCTGGGAAATATTTTGAGGAAAAAGGTACTCAGTCCTGAGATTGAGACCCGAGTAGTTCACAATCTCCGGACTACATATATATGAGCTATGCATTCCCGAATGGGGCATGTACGCTTTCAGGAAAGAAGTGTATGAAAAAAGCTTATGAGCAAGAAACAAACATATATGCATATAGAACTAATTCCTTGTTACCCTGAATCAAAGATAGGCCACTGACTTAAGCATCGGAGAGTCTTTGCAGGTGGCCACCTCCGCCTCTCCGACCTTGTCTGGAGTTCAGGGCATTTTTGGGATATCGAGAACACGTGGACAGTTAGAGAGTACAGTATCAGCAGTTCAGAGACACGTGGACGGCTGGTGAGAAACCGCTCCAACAGTTTGGCGTCGTCTGTGAGAAATAACGGTTGAGCGTGAGAAAAAGAGTGGGAAACTCACGCTCGCGCTCTCTACGAACAAAAGGCCATACAACATCGGATGGCACTCTCGAGGATGACAACCAGGAGCACACGTCCCGACACCGAAGGGAGCTCCTGAGAAGCACGACCAGACCTGGAGCAGAAGCTGGATCAGATACTTGCCACCCTGACGAAAGCGAACCGAAGGCAGAGATGGCCCACGAGGCCATACTGAGTTTGAGGGACGAAGTCGCAGAGGTACGCAGAGATAACGTCCGCATCGAAGGGTTGTTGGCGAGTGAAGACAGGATCCAGTGGAGAGAAGATTTTGACGAAGAATTCCAATAAGAATTTGAAAGCCAACCGCGAGGAAAAGTTCCCGCCCTATCCGGATAGCGGATGCAGGGGGCACGGCAAAGCCAGTCAAGACCCCTCTAGGCCAGTGGGGGCGATGGGCAGAAGACCCCATGGAAGCCCAGGAGGTACGCCTCCCGACTGGAAGCAGGAGATGATGGCGGAGTTAGGTAAGAGACTTGGGGCCCATCACAGCCAGACTCCTGACGATCTGCAGAGCAAACGGTGCGAGGGATCAACTGGACGGCCTTCGCCGACTGGATCCAGATGGAGCCCAGGCCGAGAGACTTCACGACCGCGACCTTCAAGTCGTTCGAGGGGAAAACCGACCCCCTTGATCACATATACCACTTCCAGCAGAAGATGGCTTTGGAAACCAGGGACGAGGCCGTGACCTGTAAAGTCTTCTCTACGACTCTGGTGGGACCAACCCTGCTATAGTTCAGACAGCTCTCGGAAAAATCCATAAACGGGTTCGAAGATTTCTACAAACTTTTTCTAAAGTAGTACGCGAGCGTCCGAAGACAGTAAAAAACCATGCGAGACCTTGACCGGTTGGAGCAAGCCGCAGATGAGTCACCACAAGACTACCTGTCGCGTTTCCTCGAGGTAATATCTCTAGTCCATAACGCAGACTCGATCCAAGCTGCAAGATCGTTCGTCAGGAGCCTGCAGCCAGGATCAATGCTATCGGATCACCTCATTTTGAATCTCCCGTACGATATAGCGGATGTCTAGGCGAAATCAGAAGGGGTATTCAGGGTGCTAGAAAGCCACCAAAAGGCGCCCAAGACCTCTGCCACGATAATAATGACGCCGGCACAACCCCCAGCCCCGCAAGGGGTAAAGAGACCCTTGTCGGACCAAGCTGCGACTCCGAAATGGGAAGCACCCATTCGAAGCAATCAGGAAGATAGCAAGAGGAGGAAGACATCCCGCGACCCTCTGCCGAAGTATGAGCTCAACACGCCAATCAACGTGATCTACCTTCAAAGCAAGGACAGGGGCATTTTCAAAGACCCGCCCAAATCTAGCGTCCCTGAGCATATGAAGAACAGGAACAGGTATTACCAATTTGACAAAGACTTCGGGCATGACACCGTCCATTGCAGCAATCTCTATGCACAGGTCATGATGGCGATCCACGCCGACGGGCTGAAACAATATGTGAAAACCGGTAGAACCCAGCCGCTGGAAGACGTCACCAGACCTGAAAAAGGGAAGCTGACCTAAGCCTTTAGGTCAGGAGAGTAGACCTTGAGGATAGTGCCGATCATCGTGGGCAGACCAGAGCTGACCCAGGAGCAGGAGGAGAAGGAAAAAAGCCTCAAAAGAGCTGAAAGAGGAGTGAAACACCTGAGGGGGATGGGCCATTCCGTCTACCATTTGACATCGGGAGAGAGTTGCACCTCTGCAGCCCCCACCGTTTTCACCTAGCAAGATTTAACTACAGTGCGCATGCCTCACGACGACCCCTTGGTGATTAAACTACAGATCAGCTCCGCATTGGTTGGAAAGATCTTGGTCGACAGTGGAAGCAGCGTCGATATCCTGTTCCTTAGCACATTCGAAAATATGGGCTTGGATCGAAGCGCACTTAGGCTAACCTGTCAACTGCTGTTCGCTTTTAACAGTACTAAGGTCTGCCCCTTGGGTGTCGTGACCCTTAATGTCTGCACTGCTGAGAGATCCTTGGACGTGGACTTCATCATCATTGACTACTAATCTTCCTTCAACGTCATCATGGGAAGGGGATGGATCCACACCATGCATAGGATCGCTTCCACCCTCCACTAGGTCTTAAGATGCCTATCAAAGGACGGTACCTATACGATAAACATCAAAGGAGACCAGACTTCCGCAAGGAAGTGCTTTCCAACCGCGCTGAAAGGAGCCGATGTGAATGCAAGCGCCGTGACTAGGGATGAATAGCAATTAAAGGACTGCCTGCCAGCATACATGAGGCGAGTTGAAGAGGAGTCTGACAGCCCGGAATCCACGATCAAGGAGCTGGTAGCGGTCCCTTTGAAAGAGGCAGAGCCGGCGAGGGTGGTTCTAATCAGGGCCTTATTACCTGAGGAGCAAAGGAACGAAATGTTGGGATTCTTGAAGTGGAATGAGGACGTCTTCGTATGGTCCCACGACGACATGCTTGGGATAGACCCCGTATACACCTGCCACTGGCTGAATATAGATCCCGATTTCCCTTTAGTTAGGCAGAAACCCCGAAGGTTCGCACCAGAGAAAAATAGGGCGATCAACAAGGAGGTAGAGAAGCTGCTGGAGAATGGTCTGATCAGGGAATACGTGTACCCGCGTTGGGTCTCCAACTCGGTGGTGGTAAAAAAGAAAAATGGCGATGACTGTATTTGCATAGACTTCACCAATCTGAACAAGGCCTGCCCGAAAGATAGCTTTCCCGTGCTAAGAATCGACCAAATGGTAGATATGACGGCGAGATTCAACAGAATGAGCTTTTTGGATACCTACTCTGGGTACAACTAGATTCTCCTGTATGCGGAAGACCAGGTCCACACAGCTTTTATTACAGAGCGTGGTCTGTATTGCTACAGACGTATGCTATTTGGCTTGAAGAATTCAGGGGCAACTTACCAAAGATTCATGAATAAAATGTTCGACAGGCTACTAGGGAAGACTATGGAGGTCTATATAGACGATATGGTCGTGAAGAGCAGAGAAGATTCAGACTATCTGGGACACCTAGACGAATGTTTTCAGATTCTGAGGCAATATCGGATACGTTTGAATCCCAAGAAATGTGCGTTTGGGGTGTCCTCTGGTCAATTCCTAGGGTATATCGTGAGTAGGAGGGGTATTAAGACAAACCCGAACCAGTTGACCTCGATCGCAGATGCACAGAGACCCTTGACCATTCGGGAGATCCAACGCCTGACTGGGAAGATAGCCGCTCTCAGTCGATTCGTTTTTAAGATATCCGACCGATGCAAACCTTTCTTCCAATGCTTGAAGAAAAGCTCTACTGTCATCTGGGGGGAGGAACAGGACAGGGAACTGACAGATCTCAAGCTGTATTTGAGTCACCTCCTATCTTGGCTTCCCCTGAAGAGGGAGAGTGCCTATACGCCTATTTAGCAGTATCCGAAGTAGCGATCAGCGCCGTACTGTTCATCGAGGAGGACGGCAAACAGAAACCAGTGTTTTATATAAGTCGCATGCTCCTGGATGCTGAGACGCGATATAGTGTGGCAGAAAAGCTAGTCCTCACTCTGGTCAATGCTAAAAAGAAACTCTAGCAGTACTTTGAGGCACACACGGTCACCATGTATACGGATTTCCCCATCCACCAAATTTTGACCAAGCCAGACCTGTCAGGACGACTGACCAAGTAGGTCATTGAGCTGGGAATATACGATATCGAGTATCGGCCTCGAGTGGTGAAGAAAAGACAGGTCATGGCGGATTTTATGGTGAAAATCGAATCCTTCGGCGAGCAGCACAACCTGTCTCAGATGTCTCAACTTCGCCCCCCTTCAGCCTGGATGCTCTATACCGATGAATCCACGAATGCCTCAGGATCAGGTATCGGGATAGTCCTGCATACCCCAACAGGTCTCAGAGTTGAGAAGGCATTTAGGCTCGGCTTCCAGGCGACTAACAATGAGGTAGAGTACGAGGCACTGCTACAAGTCCTTAAGCTGGCACTGCACTTCGGAGTGGAGAATATCGCAGTAAAGACCGACTCGCAGTTGATCGCGGGCCAGGTCAAGGGAAACTTCGAAGTAAAAGAACCAAGGCTGCACAGGTACTTCTCTAAGGTAATGGGGGCAAAAGCTCGCTTTGACAATTTCAATATCGAACCGATCCCTAGGGAGATGAACCAGAGGGCCGACGAGCTAGCCAAAAGTGCGTCAACCAGGGGTACGGCTAGAAGCATAGAAATTCTCCTAGAAGACAGGAGCATGGAGGACACCCCCAGATCCCTACGCACCATGTGTTCGCAACCAGAACTGCTGACAAAGGGTGGATGAAGGTCGCCAGGTACTCAATAGTAGGGGAACGATTATACAAGAGATCGACAATGGGTCTGATGCTGCGGTGCATAAGTCCCGTTGAAGCGCAAAAGCTAATGGAGGAAATCCACGAGGGAGTATGCGGCAACTACTCCGACAGATGCAGCCTCGCCCACAAGGCTCTAACGGCTGGGTACTTCTGGCCATACATGATGACAGAGGCGGCCCGATTCGTTAAGAAATGTGATAAATGCCAGAGGTTCGCCCCAATGAAACGCCAGCCTGTGGAGGTACTTCATTCAAACATAACCTCCTGGTCGTTTGTCAAATGGGGTCTGGACATCGTCGGAGAACTCCCCAGGAGTCCAGGGGGAAGGAGGTACGTCCTGTTGGCCACGGATTACTTCACTAAATGGGTAGAAGCTGAGGCCTACGCGACCGTTAGCAAGACAGACATGATTAATTTCATCTGGAAGAATATAATCTGTCGGTTTGGGATTCTGAAAGAGATACACGCTGATCATGACACATAGTTCCAAAATGCTAAGGTCAAGGAGCTGTGTGAGTTGTATGATATAAGGCTCAGTTTCTCTTCCGTGAACTACCTTCAGGGGAACGGCCAAGCAGAGGCAACGAATAAAGCCATATTCAACAACATCAAAAAGAACTTGTAGGAGGCTAAAGGCAAGTGGTTAGAAGAGCTGTCGGTCGTTGTATAGGCTCATCAAACCATGGAGCAGAGGTCGACTGGAAGAACGCCATTCACCATGGTCTATGGCTCAGAGGCTGTGATCCTGACCGAAGTCGGCCTCCCGACCCTCCGTTTTGAAGTGGTGAGAGATCCTCCCTTAAACGAAGGCCAGCTAAGCCGTAACACAGACCTCCTGGAGGAAACAAAAGACATGGCCCTGGTCCACCTGGCTTCGTACCACCAGCAGGCTAGAGCCTACTACGCAAAAAAGGTTAGAGCTCGACAATTTAACGCCGGAGATTTGGTCCTGAAAGTTAGAACAGGGAATTCCTCAAAACTGGACTCCAATTGGATTGGACCCTATGAGGTGATCAAAGCGCTCGACAATGGTGCGTATGTCCTGAAAGAGCTCAAGACCGAGAAAAACTTGCCGAACACTTGGAACACCTAGCACTTGAAAAAGTATCACATGTAAGACGCATGCATATGATGTAAGACCATGTGAATGTTTATATTATTGAAAAGTTTAAATCCAAGACAGGTCAAGTTCCCTTTTTTGCCGCATGGATTCATCTTTTGGTTTGCTATAGAAAAGGGATCCGCCCACAGTGGCAGGCCCCACATACTATTCACGCGTGAACCCTACGTGAACGCTTATATTATTAAAAAGCTTGATTCCGAAATAGGTCAGATCTGCTGCCACACGGAAAAGGGTATGCCTACAGTGGCAGACCCAACGTTTTATTTGCACAGGCAAAAGATCTTATCATGCTGCAACGGAGAAGGGTCTGCCCACAGTGACAGACCCCACGCCTCAATTGCATAGGCAGAAAATCATGCCGGATTGCCACCGAAAAGGGTCTTCCACGTTTGCGGACCATACGCACAACTCGCACAATCAATGATCGTACTATGGGAGTTACATCGCTCGTCGATGACCCGAGAAAATGTACGAAGAGGAAACTACTGTGCAACCAAAAACTTGCCAGCAGACCTCAAAGACGCTCGTACTATGTGAGTCATGTCGCTCGTCGATGACTCGAGAAAACTACGAAGAGGAAACTGCTGTGCAACCAAAAACTTGCCAACATGCCTAAAAAACGCTCGTACTATGGGAGTCACGTCGCTCGTCGACGACCCGAGAAAATGTACGAAGAGAAAATTACTGTGCAACCAAAAACTTGTCAGTAGACCTCAAAAATGCTCGTACTATGGGAGTCACGTCGCTCGTCGACAACCCGAGAAAACGTACGAAAAGGAAACTGCTGTGTAACCAAAAACTTACCAGCTGTCGATGACCCGAGAAAATGTACAAAGGGAAAACTACTATGCAACCAAAAATTTGCCAGCAGACCTAAAAAATGCTCGTACTATGGAAGTCATGTCGCTTGTCGAAGACCCGAGAAAACGTACGAAGAGGAAACAGCTGCGCAACTAAAAATTCGCTAGCAAACCTTAAAAACGATCGCACTATGGGAATCACATCGTGCAATAAAACATCGCCGATGACCCGGGAAATGTACGAGGAAGAAAGGGGTGCGCAGCCCAGAAGCTTGCGAGCAGACCCCCTAAGGAACTTTTTTAGCTATACGAAGAGCTAAAGGAAAGCAGGGTCGAGATTCACCTATTGGAAGTAGACCCCCTCTAAGGAACATTTTTAGCTACACGAAGAGCTAAAGGAAAGCAAGAACAGGATCCACCGGTTAGAAGTGAACCCTCCCTAAGGAATATTTTTAGCTACATGAAGAGCTAAAGGAAAGCAGGATTAGGATCCACCCGTTGGAAGTGGACCCTCCCTAAGGAATGTTTTGGCTACACGAAGAGCTAAAAGAAAGCTGGCTCTACCCGGGGGATGATTTATTTGCGCATGGTCAGGATGTGAGCAGATTTGGAGTCTACCCGTTGGAAGTAGTCCAGTACCAAACCAAACGTAAAGACAGAAATTAAGATTAAAGCCTGTTTATTATGTCCTAAAAATACAAAGCGCACGGTTAATAGTGATGCGCACTCATAAACCCTACTTACAGGATCCAGGTCGCGAATGGACTCGTAAGGAGACGTCGGAGTGATAGTGCTCTGTTTGTTCCCGGTAAGAGCCGAGCCCAGGCCTTCTCCTTTGCAACAACGAGTCCAAATAATGGTCTACCAATCCCTGGAGCTAGTTTCGAGCACGGTCCCATTTAGAGTCGGAAAAGTCTAGCCACACGCGCGAGTCGAACTCTGTTAAAACAAGTTATAACAAGAGTTATGCCTCCGTGAAACCGGATGAGTCAAAGCTTGCACCTCTATCTCCGGAACTAATCTTGGCAATCATGACCTAAGGAAGACTCACTAATAGTCCGAAATTGAGTCCATACAATTATTTATACAGACGGTCGGACGCAGTCAACAAAGAAAAAGAAAACAGACTAAAGGGAATTACACTGTTCTTATTATTTATTCGGAGGGTTACAACGAAGGTCAACTTTACAAATATACAAAGTGAGAGACCCTAGTTACCTCTGTCCATGGGAGCGCGGCCAATCCCGGTGCTTAGACCAGCCCCAGTGGAGGGTGGTGTGCCAAGGTTGGATTCGTTACTAGATACAATGATTGCGCCAGACCCCTCACTGGTTGAGACCCCGAGACTAGGCAGAGCGTCAGAGGCTTCCGAAGTTCGATCTGGCGGACCGAAAGCAGGGATAAGCTTTATGGCACCGGAAGCAGATGTAGAGGGCCCGTCCTTTTCCGCGGCAAGCATCTTCAGCACATCAGTCGGATACGTGATACTGATCTCATCCCCGAGCTGCTGCATATAGTGCTTGACGGAGTAGTGGTCCCTCTCGACGCCATTCTGATCGTCAAATTGGTCTGGCGTTACCAACTCAACGTGGCCTTTGAACTCTCTATTCTCCCAGCCAGACCTGTAACTTTCCGCAGAAAGGACGTTCACCTGCCTCTGGTACCTCGTTTTTAATTTTTCCGCATCCGCCAGCCTATCCTTCAGTGCCGCCAACCTGAGCTCCGCTTGCCGCTGCGATAAGTCGACCAAAAAAGTGTTAATGCCGACAAGGTCCTCGCTGTGTTTGTGGGACATCTCCACATGAGTACCCATCAGATTTTTGTGATCCAGGAAGATATATCGATTTACCTCGTTAGACCGGTCAAGCCTGCGTTGCAGAAAATGGGCCTCTAGCTTGGCTTTCGCCTCGGCTTTCCTCGCTTCTTTGGCATCGTCAACAGCTCTGTCACGAGTGACGAAAGCCAGCCCCATCTCTGCTCCAGCGCTCTGTAACTCCTGCTCCTTGACCTTTAGCTCGTTCTGAGCTAGTCTGGCGGCCTCGGACTGGGCAAGTTTGTCAACCTCCACCTCAGCCAGTCTCGCGGCCAGCTCTTCGCATCTAGTCCTCTCGACGCTCAGAGCGTGAGCCACCGCGCTGCTGACCTTTGCCTCCTCGAGGCTCCGATATAAGTCGAAGTCAGACCTCAATTCGGTGAGGGTGGCCTCACTGCGCTCGGCCAGTGCAGAGCGGGAACTCAGCTCCTCGGTCAAATCCCTGACGCGAGAAGAGTAGAAAGACTGGATGGCGGCTAGCTGCAAGTTAAATAAAAATGGAGAGGGTCAGCGTTTAGCAAGGATGCTGAAAAATATAAAAGCAACTGAATGGACCAAACCTACGTGAAGGTACGCTTGGTAACCAGCTCAACGTTCTCCAAAGAGAGCGCCTCCAGCTCCGGCTCTACGGCTGGACCCTGTCTTTGGGTGTCGCTCACGCCAGGGGAACACGGCCCTGCCCAGCTAGCCATGAGGGCACCTTCTCCGCCAATCGGGCATGCCCCTGAGGCAATGGCGGCAGGGACGGAGGGAAGTCCGGCGCCATCGGCCATGGAGAGAGGTGGTGCATCTCCTCTGGGTAGGCCGCTGTGCACCGACCTTTTTCTCTGTCACTGTCAGACAAGGGGGCAACCCTGCCCCTCTTCTCCGCCCGGCCCTCTTCTTCCTTAGACGAGCCGACCTCATGTTGCCACTTTATGGGGACCGGGGGAGGGAAGCATAGTCTAGACTTCAATCTCGGAGCCCCCTCAATGAGCTCGGTGATCTCCCTACCGAGGCTAATAGCGCTCGATTTCGAACCGGAGTCAAGGGTGGACAAGATTGCTGCAGCAGATCCCCTAGCTAGACTCGGCGGCGTCTCTTCCCCGTGCACGGTCCATGTGGTAGACGGTCCCCCGGATGGAGGTCCGCCTGCGTCGGAGTGGGGGACTGCAGGCACTTCATCTCCTGAGAGTACCACAAGGTGCCGACCAGCGAGTGCCTTGGTGCGAGCCTTAAGTGCCGCAGCTCCCCCCTTGACGAGTGAGGGGTCAGCCGATGGGTCTGTCTCAGAACCTGCAAAGAACAAGTAATATGTTTAGCTCACGGCCACAATCCGACCCACGAATCTCAAGGATGCGAGAATGAACTCACTCCTAGCCCTCTTGGGGGTGGCAGTTTCCTCTTTGCGGAGCTTGACGCACTCCTCGGCCATAAGCCTCACGGCCTCCTCGAGCTCGTGGCTAGATGACGCCACCAGATCGTTGGTGCCCGCCAATTGGCTTGAAGCCGTAACTGTTAGGGTTATGCTCTAAAAGCATGCATATTTTAGATATTTATTAAATTAATAAAATGACATTTTTCTGTTTGAATTTGTGCATAATTGGTATGTCATTAAATATCAGAAAATCCTTGGTTTATTTATGTGACCATAAATTTAGCATATAAGTGTTATATATATGAGGATTAAATTTATGAATAATAAACTAAATATAGTCCGTAATAATTAATTAAAGTTTGGGATCTTTAATTAAATATTATTAGTACAGTCCATTAACATTGAGAATGTAATAGTTTTATCTGGACTATTGATGTGTTGACATCACAATGGAGGCACTTTATATAATTTGATTATATAGGACTGGATCAGACATGATTTGAATCTCACATAAATTCCGTTAACTATTGAGAGTTCAAATAATGTCACTAGATGATCATATGTATATCAATCTTAATCCTGAGTAGTTATAGACTCCTATTTATAACATTATGTTCTTTGACATACTTGTTAAAAGTTTGTTTTTAAACAGATCGAAATACTTGTATCTTGGGAGTATGATGAAATCAGTAGCTGGGAATGTTTCTTACAAATATGGAATCCATTCCTTTCATTAGGAAGCTAGAAAGATGATTCCTTTGCATATTGATTCAGGACTTGAACAATTTGAGTACTCAATTTATAATAGATTTATAAATTAATTGTTAATTAGAGAATCAATGGTACACAAAGATAAAGATGTAATTGGAGAGGTAAACAGAATATAACCTAGCTCCAATTATGAATTGTCTATAGAAGATTGAACTACATGTAATGATTAAATCGATGGACTGCTCGCTGTTTTCTGAGTAAATTAATTCT
>JXTB01000430.1:290490-301603 GCA_002914805.1 Parasponia andersonii
TATATATATATAAAGGAACTCTAGCAGAAAATACAGAAGAGACTACGTATTATTTTCTACAGAGCCTCCATAAACTAGAGAGAAAAAGAAGAGTGTCTTCCTATTCTCTGTAGAACAAACCCTTGCAATCTCATGTGTTGAGAAAATAGTAAAGGCTTAAAGTGTGAGCTTAAGAAATAGTACGCAATGCCCACACGTTCATCCAATCATACTTGAGGCTTGGATTGAAAGATCGTGGTTGAAAAGACAGTAAAGTTAGGATCCGCTGATAGGCTACAAGAGGTATTAGATCTATTCTCTTTATATGTTCCTATTTGCTATGAATTAATACTATGCACTCATATAGTCAATTGTTTTGAGAAAATTTTTGAATGTTCCTGAGCCAATCTTCCGCTGCGAAAATTGTTTTAAATCCAATAGTAACCTGCTGACCCACCATGGTGATTCGGTCATGTTTGTCTTGGCAAAATTGGTTCAGGGCAGAGGTGTCAAGTCAGCTCCGCATGTACTTTGTGATGACCCAGGTATCCAAAGAGAATGGGAGGTATGAAATCATCCTAGGCATCATGTTCATCGTCAGGGGGTTGAGGACGGCCTGGATGTGCCTGCAGTCCTCGGGAGATCTGAAGATGATGATCCCCTCCAGGCCTTTGAGCCGCCCCGCCGACAAATACGGCTCGAACCTGTTCTCTTCTGTCGAGGTTGCACAAGACAAAACAACATGAGCAATAACATAGGGGGAAGGCACAGACCCAAAAATCACGACCTAGCACTTACTCTGCAGGAAAGCTGAGGGAACTTGGAAGTGCTCTCAATTCACCCAAGGGGAGCACCACGCCCCTCCAACGGCGTATAGCTTGGTATGGGAGTTCCATTGTTTATCTGACCTCGGCAGGCCCCAGAAGATATGACGTCCCGGCAGTAGTTGGAGGTAAAAGATGGGATAGGAACTCTTCTTGGGGATAAGGGTGAGCTTGTATGCATAAACGACCACCTCCAGGTCAATATGCAAATTATAGAGTACTGACAGGGCGGAAAGCCTCATCAGAATCATGACCCTATTTGCGTTCAATTGCATCAGGTGGATCCCCGTCAAAGAGAAGAATTGGTTGACCAGAGGAGGAAGGGGGAACCGCAGCCAGTCCAAATGTTTTCTGCCCAAGATGATAGAGCCTTCAGGGGCACAAGGATGAAGATACCAATCCACAGGGCCCTCGACCCTTTGCAGCGTCACTCCACCAGAGAGGCAGAGTTGTCTCCTTAGTAAATCCAGCTCTGAATCCATGACGGGGCACAATTCCTGATTTTAACTTGAAGCCATTGTTCTGAATACGAGTGAAAGAGTAAAAGCCTCTAGAAGAGAAGAAATCGGAAACCGTAGGATTTTATGAGGCTAGAATGATTGAAGATTTTAGTAAAGTGGCAAAGGAATGTAATCGCGGTTTTTATATAGGGGAAGCCGAAGAGTTTTTCTTAAAAAGGAGAGAAAGGAGACTGAACAGTCGGAACTTCAAAATTCAAACAGATTTCGTGACATGAGATAGTGTGCCTCCACGTCGGCAGGAACGGAGCCATGTGCATCCCCCAGATTGGAGGAACGGATAAACAATTTCTCCACTTGACGGATGTGAATCCATTAAGTAGGGAAATGGGGACAGTTGTGGGATCCGTTCTCAAATCATACACCACGTGGACGATTAAGTGACAGAACAGGTCACAAACGGGGCCCACGTTCGACAGGCATCGAGAGTGATTAGCTAAAGGCCACGCAGGTCACACATGATTTCACATTCGGTCGTTTGGCCGTCCGAAGTTAGGGCCGAGCTCATCACAGACCCTGGACAGACTCGGCCCAGTCAGACCCTTATCTCGACAGCTGGGGGATCGGAAGCCCCAAGGGTCTTCTACCAAAATACGATGGAAAGCAACTCACAACTCCAGACCCAGACAGAGCTTTTAATGCAATCTTGGGTAGGCGTGCGCAGGGGGCAAGTCGTCCTGATAGAACGGTGATTTGACCAAATCTCGCCCCTGACAGATTCAAGCTATAGGAGGCGGCGGAAACCAGACTACAATGATACAGAGGTGATCACGGTAATCTCGGCCCGTGACCTCTGGGAAACATTTTGAGGAAAAAGGTACTCAGTCCTGAGATTGAGACTCGAGTGGTTCACAATCTCTGGACTACATATATATGAGCCATGCATTCCCGAATGGGGCATATACGCTTTCAGGAAAAAAGTATATGAAAAAAAATTTATGAGCAAGAAACAAATATATACGCATATAGAACTAATTCCTTGCTACCCTGAATCAAAGATAGGCCACTGACTTAAGCATTGGAGAGTCTTTGTAGGTGGCCACCCCCGCCTCTTCGACCCTGCCTAGAGTTCAGGGTATTTTTGGGATAGCGATGACACGTGGACAGTAGGAGAGTACAGCATCAGCGGTTCAGAGACACGTGAACGGCTGATGAGAAACCGCTCCAACAGTTAGTACCATTATTTTCTTGCAGGAAAAAATATATACGTATAACATACACAAGTTTATATAGATGTACATGTTGGGGATAAAAGGAAAGATGAACTCAAAAGAGAGATCAGATAGACATCAAGCACGACAAAACAATTAGGGTAACAATATATCAATCTTATAGAATACACATGCTTAAGAAACCATCATCAGAGTAATAACAAGACATCAAGAATTATAGTAGTTCAGTCATAAATCGACTTACGTCCACTCTAGCATACCGCATTAATATTATTGATAAACAATAATACACAGATTATAAGGCAATTCCTACACAATAATTCTCCCAAAAAAAATTATGACAGATCCTAAAGGATTATGACAAATCCAAAGGTTTCACTCTCTCTCTCTCTCATCAATTCTCTCTGTCTATCTTTCTTCTTTGTCCATTTATCCAAAGAAAAAGCCTCGTACAAAAACTCAGAAAAAATCAAGTAAACCTTAGTATTTGACACTCACTTTTTGCTTTCTGCCCCTCTCTATATATTTTTTCTCTGCCTGATTATCAGAGAATATGCTTCATCTCTCTATTTCTCTAAAGCTTGTATATTACACCATGAGATGTATTCCGATAATTCTCTTTATTGGTTGTTGTTCTTTCATATACATACTTATATAGAATCATACCAAAAAGATTTTCCTTTTTTAGACTAGAAAACTCTCCTCTTATCTCTCTTTAATTGTCGAATTGTAGAGATGAATCATAGGACTATTCACTAATTTTTCTTATTTTAATTAAGCCTATCAATCTACCCACTCAATTATAATAAAAAAATCTGAAACCTTTACATTACAATAAAATCTATAGATGGTAATACTAAGTCTTCGTGTGATTTCCTGATTATCACGACACATATAAAATGTCTCGACAAATTCTAATCTTCTAGAAAATTTCTTTTTCTGTCACGTTACGAGATAAAATGTCGAGATTAACCTGATTTTAGTGAGATCGTCTCTCATAGCGTGTACGATTCTCGTAATATTAAATGTCATAACCAAATTATGGCATTATATATGTACATATGTACTACGTATGGAAAATCGTGCATGAATTCCAAAGCAAGTTGACTTGGAATCTTGCTATGAGATGCTGCCAGCATGGAAGAGGCCGACCAGAAGTAATAAATACATTATTATATATAACCTAATTGCGGTAGGCATCTGCATGAAATATCATCAAATATCTGATCTTTGGAATCCTATACATTATCTGTTTCTGCTGTGGAAATCTATTCCAAGGGTCCCTTCCCCTTGCAGTTTTAGTTATTTATTTTTCCAATTGCGAAAACAGAAAGACAGGTACATCTTAAGTAGTCATTATTAATGTATTTCAATTTTTCTCTCTCTTTATTTTTTCTCCGTGGGAGGGCCCCCGGGTGTTGTGGGTGCTCTCTTTTCCCTGTTTTGTAGTTATATGATGTAACTAGGCCATATTTAAGGCTATTTTGACTAAATAGGCTAGTAAGATGACAAGTACATACTTCACTTTTTGGAATTTTGAATGAGTCTGCCTTTCTCACAAGGACCAATCAACTTCCACCAAAAAAGTTTGAGCTTTGAGGAGCACACGTTGAGGGAATTTCTGAATAAAAGAATATTTCCTGGGGAGAAAGATATTTAGACTGTTGAATCTTCTCTGGAGGAAGAATCATTTTGATGATATAATGTTCCAAAAGATAAGAAGTAGACGCATGAAGTTCTATTTACCAGCCAATATAAAAAGGTGGTTTATCATATATTCCTTCTAGCATATTTTACATGAATTCTATAGTTTATTCCAAACGTAATTGTCAATCATTCTGATCAGCAAATAGCGAGTGAGCCAGAGTGGACGACTTACTTATATGATCTTCTTCGGATAGAAGTATGTATTTTGAACTTTTCGGTATTTAAACATAATATTGGACTGTTTAGTCTCATCTATTTGGACACATCTTAATGGTATCTTTCAGGGATATATCTATTTGATCTTGAAATATGACCTTATGGGTATAGATTTCCCTTTTTTTTTTTTCCTAATACACGTAAAATTTTAGTCACGTTTAATCTTGTAAATCATAAGAATCTTCTTTTTCTTAAAGAAAAGAAAATTATTTGGTGCCGGCCATCAATTGTGAGCTGCAGAACTAAAGATTCCTGTGGAATTTCTCGACTATGGAATGGTACGATAGAAACTGGTTTTGGTTAGTCGTCCACTCCTTATTAAGTCGTCGGGGTCGTTTCTTTTTGTTTTTTTTTTCTTTTTAAAAGAGAATTAAAAAAAAAAAAAGAAAATTATTATGAACATTCCTAGCGATGTTTGCATGGCATCATGGCTCAACAATATTTTGAAAAATATTAAAAACACTTGCTCCTCGTAATTGCCTATTTTTTCTATGCTTTTATTGCCGTGGAAGTGTAAACCCCGTTTAATTATTTATTTTTGGTGGATTAAATAATAGCCAATGGTAGTCAGTTTGAGATACTTATACTGTCTCTTTTTGCTTTGGAGATTCTACGCGGGTGCTTTTTTTCAACTTGTAGTAACAGGGAGTAAATGCGTGCTTGAAGAAAAGGGAAGGACTAAGGTTAAGAGGGAGACCTATTTCAGCGACTGAAAGAAACTGTGCTTTGTTTCTGGGATTTTTTCTGTAGCTATATTCCTTCCTGTACATGCGACAGTGTCTTGCTATTCGGGAAAACAAAACTTGTGTCTTGAGAACACAAAGTGTCATCTTCTTTTCATGTACCAGGTATCACATTTCATTCAACAGGCTTAACTCAAAACTACTTATTCAATTATTCAACAACAGCTTAGCTTACATCCTTGGTCTTTGCTTGGTAGATTATGTGGAGTTCTCGTTGTTTGGCAAACTTGTCTGCATTCGAATACCGGGTTTAGTACTTTTCATTCGAAAAATTGGGTAAGCTTTTCCTCTTTGTAATGAACAAGATGAGAAAAAGAAGAAGGAATGCTTTAACTTGCTTGAGTTTTGCCTAAAACGGATTAGGAACTAAAGCATGTTTGTCTGTAAACAGTTTCGGTTTTACTGTCTTTTTTGTAGTTGGAGTTACAATTTTTGCTTTTGGGTATTTGATTTTCTGGAAAACTGAGATAGCAATATGTTAGAGTTCGTGATCTAAATTCTATTTGCTTTGACCCGAAAATTTTGCGGTGCGACATATGTGGCATTTTTGTAATTGAGAGAAATTTTAAAACCTGTTTTATTGGGACGTTTTGTCCGTACAGTTTTCGTCCGTACACATATTTATTTTAAGGCTTTGAGATTATATATATTTCGACTTAATCGTGTAAAAATATGTACCTTATTTTTCGACATAGTGAACTTTCTTCCTTTGCCAGTGATTTTTTCCGATTAGAGTTTTCCTTTTAAATCTGTGTGTTCTTGTTTTTCATCCTTTTGTCGATTATCGTTCGGTAATTCTTAACATAATACGAATAACTTGATTCTGAGGTGCATAAGGTGGCCTAGTTAGGCTCCCTTCTTTTTTTTTTTATTTTTTTTGCTCGAACGTTTATAAAACGTTTAAATTCGGAGAATTGTTTTTTCTAATTTTTCATCAATTTGTAGAGGTTCAATGAAGAACTTAAGTTTTCCGTTTCAGTCACTCTAGCATCTATAAAAAGATAAATTTATCAGATTGGTGTCAGAAATGAATTAAGAAAGATCAGTATGCACTTTAGTCTCAAGTAGTCTAGAAAAAGAACATGGAACAAATTAGTTTGGTTTTATTGACTGGTCTTGATGGCACAAATTGTAGAATTTGCCGAACCACATCTACCCTGCAAAACGTCCAACTAAAACACAGTCTGTCTCTTTTTTCTTGATCTGCAAATAAATCTTATAAATGCGTGTCCTCTCTTATGTTTTTGAACTTCTTAATTGTGGTTTTATTTTGTTAATACAAGCTCAGTCGTGCCATTAAATTATTTATGATATTGTGCAGGTTGAAGATACATAAATCAGTTGAAATGGAAAACTGTGGTTCTGATGTTCCGGATGTTCCATTTTATTACCAAGTTAAGGTAAACATAATTCTTGTGTTCTTTGCTATTAGCTCTTGCAGAACAGGCCGGACACTAGATGTTCCCTTTTTTCCCTTTTTGATGGATACGTAGAATTTGAGTCTGCAACAAGAGTGGTCAACTATAAAAGATGACTTACATGGCGCCTAGAGTTTTTGTATTAGTTGCTATCTACAAGAGCAGCAGAGAAGTGATTGCTGCATTTTCCTATACATGCTTGTGGGAGTATGTTACAAGTTACAACTTGCAAAAAAAAATGAAGCGGAATGGAAAATTGCTTATTCACTGCTAAGTCGATATAGAAGATAGCTTCAATGCTGCTGGTAAAATGGTCTCGATGTCACCAGAAATAGCGAGAAATAGATCAACAGGTTACGTAATGTTTTTCATGTTCCTTTGTTTAGCCCTCTTGCATTAAGGAGGTCATCTCTGGGTTGCTTAAACCGGAATGCATATTGAACAGTGGTAGGTTCAATTGCAGAAAGGCTCTTGCCAAAAAATATTGTGTGCCCGAATTTTGCCATCAATTGGTCTCAATTTGTTCTATTATTGGCTTTAGGCTCAGAGCCAATCAGGATTTAGGAGAGAGATTAGATTTTGATGGATAGATTATTGATTTATGCAGTCAACTTAGTTGTGCACAAGGCTCGCTAGGTTGATAATATTTTGTCATTCAAATGTATTTATTACAAACTATTGCTTGTTCTAATAGTTGCAAAATCATTTATTCCATTTTTACAGGTGCATCGATTGATATGCCTAGAGCTCATGAAATTCCATAATACAATATCACAAATATTTTCTGCCATCGAGTCTTCTCGGCCACGGTGCACATCTGGAATACCGGCGTTGTGCTTATTACAAGTTTCAATGGATAAAGCGAAGTCGATAATTCAGCATTGCTCCGAGTCCAGTAAACTTTATTTGGTAGATACATCTCTCCCTAAAAATAATCACTTAAGGAACCGTATACATAAACAAAATAATCAGAACACTACATTCTTTACTTATTCTTAAAAACATATTAGATGATTATGTTGAGTTTCGATCAAGGGATATTTATCTTACATATTGTTTTCTACGGAAAATTCTGCATGCACCTTGATTAAATGAGGGAACTTTAACCTGTTTGTTAATAGCCGACGGAGAGAAACAGAGATAGTTGGAAGTGCAAATCGGATGTCCACTGGTAGCAACTCTAGTTCTGTTGTCGCCAGTAAGCTTTGTGTATATTAAGACACATTTGATCAATGGTTTTGGAAAGAGGAAAAATATCAGAGGGAGAAAATGAGAATGTTGTTCAGCATCTACACTAGCATTTTGCTGTTACACTTGAAAGTTTTTTCCTACAAATATGCTTATATGCAATCACTTTCTGTTGGCTGATGTATCTTTATGTTCTGTCATTCACTGAATAATGTGTGTTCATTATGAGTTCAGGCAATTACAGGAGAAAAGATATTGTCAAGATGTGAAAGGATACGTAACACCTTGGATTCATGTTTAAGCCAAGTTCAAAATATGGTTCCATTATTGTTGGCTGCCAAGGTTGGTGTTGCTTCCTATAGTTAATTCATAGAGTCACTAGTGAATTGTACTCTAAGATCAGTTTTATCTGAAGTCATTGACTATCAGAAATCTCGCTTATTAGTCAACTATCACTGGTCAATTAATCATGCTATTCAATTCTTTTTCTCCTTGTATGCTTTTTTATTCCTGTCTCAGACCTCTGTCCTGTTGTTTAGTTAATTGGTTTTGGAGATTAAATTTCTTATTGACTACTAAATTTCAGTAGATTTCTCGTTCTTTCTTTCTATTAGAACTGAGAAGAATTTTCATTCTGCAGATATCTGGAATCATTCATGATCTTAGGAATGCAAATTTTCTTTTTTATTCCGCTGACGTAGAGGCCGGAAAGGCTGTTCTACAACTGCTTCAGCTGGACATAACCGCAACCAGTGCAGCTAACAAAAAAGAACTTGAGGCCCTTCGACTTGCTGCTCTGAAGCTTAAAATTACATCCCCATTGGCGGTTTTGATAGAGAAAAGGTCTATTAAAAGGCTGATTGATACAGTGAATGCTACCTCCCCAAGAAAGAAAAAAATATTGAAGTATCTCCTCTATCTTTTGAGGAAATATGGAAATGTGATTTGGCAATGCCAGAACAATAGCACCTCTGTTCAGCAGGAAGAGTCACAGCATGAGTTTATTGATGACTGTGGCTCACCCGAACCACCTCAAGAATTTAAATGTCCCATCTCCACGAGGTTGATGTATGATCCTGTAATTATCGCTTGTGGGAAGACATTTGAACGAATGTGGATAGAGAGGTGGTTTAACGAGTGTAATGACACTTGCCCAATAACTAGTACAAAGCTTGACCACTTGACTGTGACTCCAAATTCAGCAATGAAGGGCCTCATTACAACGTGGTGTTCAAAGCATGAAATTATCATTCCCAATCCAAGTTTGCAACCATTTCCTGCTTCAATTTCCAGGTCAAGAACGTGCTCCGGTTCTATTGCCAGCTTTAGCAGTTTTATGGATGATTTGCACCTTCAAGTCAGCAATGTGTCAATTCGCTTTTCAGATACTAGTTGCGGATCAGATTTATCAGACAACAATGGCGATAGTGAGTTCAAGAGTGGGATTGTTCAGATGAATGGAGACTCTCAAAATTCTCACTCTTCCGCATGTAGCCATGAAAATGTATTAGGTTTGCTCAAAACGTTTGCAGAACTATCATGGGAATCTCAATGCAAGGCAGTGGAAGACGTGAAAAACAAATTGGAAGGCAATGATCAAGAATATCTTTGGGCGACTTCTAAGAATTACGTTAATCCGTTGATCAAATTTATGAATGACGCAAGGGAATTGTGTGATATAAAAGCACAGAGAGAGGGAGCAGAGGTGCTTTTGGCAATTTTGGATAAGAACAGGTGATATTCTCTCTGGTCGTTGTGATTTCAGCGTGTACTTTATAATAGAAAGGACTTAAGTGCATTATAATGATAATTAACTACAAAGTCAATAGGGATTTAAAATTTATATATGCATACAAGATTTATACCCTCCATAAACCCTGGTGAAAATGCCCACAGATTCAAGAAATTGTTTATTTAGCAGAGAAAACAATTATGATGAACCGACTCTTAAGGAATATTGAACAAATGGTAAAGCCAACTGCGAATCATATTGCACATTAGGGAAAGTCATAAAAATATATTGGTGTCTAATATTCTTATAAGATTGCATTATCATATTAATTTGAATGTAGAAAGATGATTAGACAAGTTCGTCCACAAACAGAAATAGAATCTCGCTTCACCTAAATATATTTCATTTTCTTTATTACAATGAACACCGTTTTTCATTCGTTAATTTATATGCTCTCTGCTACGATTGGTGCATACGTAATCGCTACATCTCATTCTAGTTAACTTCATGGTGTGCCTTGCAGGAGTGAAATGCCACCCTTGCAAGGAGACGACATATATGCGCTGACTTCCTACTTAGATTCGGAGATCATTGGAGATGCTCTTGCAATCATTGAGCTTTTATCTTATGAGCAGTACTGTCAGCCTATGATGTTGGTCTCTGGTGTTCTTCCTCCCGTCTTAAAAATCCTTGAAACTCAGATAAGAGAATTTCACACTCTTGCTATGAAGATACTATGTAATCTGTCTACCAACAGCGAAATTGGGTACCACATGGTATATTTGGATTACATCCCAGGGCTGGTTCGATTTTTGGATGACCCCGCTCTTTCGCGGTATTCCATTGAAATTATAAAGAACTTATGTAGCATTGAGGAGACCAGGGTTGCAGTTGCTGAAAACATCGAATGTGTCGTTGCCATTGGAAAACTACTTGAGCAAGGTATAGAGGAACAGGAACATGCATTGGACATACTACTTTCCCTGTGCCATGAAGGTGCCGAGTATTGTCAACTTGTTATGAGGGAAGACATTGTTGAATCTTTAGTCCACATATCAGTAAATGGAAATTCCAAGGGGAAATTAATTGCCCTGGAATTACTCAAGCTCTTCGGGGATAAGACATGTGCTAATGCTTCAGAACCTTCAACTCCCAATGCTCCTTTGGAGGTTCATACCTCATCCTCATGCGAATCCAAAAGAAAGAGATCATCTTCCAGAGCATTTTGGTTTCTGGGTAGGGATGTATCAATATTTTCAAAAAGCTGATAGTGTTCTTTTGACCCTGGATTAAATGACTACACAAGGTCTCTAATGGCGGGTTTGTCCTTGCTGTTAAAATGGTTATTCCTATTTTTGGTTGAGATAGTATATCTCAGGTAGCAGTCCTCGTAGAGTGAACATATATCACCAAGTCTAGGAGACGTTTACATTGTACAGTTGAACCCAAAAAAGAAAATCAGTGCAAAATATTATATGTATATATATATATATATATATACATACATCATAGGGTTTGAATCATAGTGTTGGAGCGGTTTTACACCAGTCGTCCACGTGTCATGAACTGCTGACGCTGGATTCTCCAACTGTTCACGTGCCCTTGCTACTTCACAA
>JXTB01000430.1:310389-385996 GCA_002914805.1 Parasponia andersonii
TCTGTGACCTCTTCTGTGCTGCCGCGGCCTGATTTCCGCCGCCTCCTATCGTTTCAATTCGTCAGGAGCGAGATTTGAGCACATCGCCGTTCTGTCAGGATGGCTTGTCCCTGCGCGCGTACCTACCCAGAAACGCATTAAATGCCCTGTCGGGGTCCGGAGCCGTGGGGCTGCCTTCCATTGCATCCAGTCTGAAGACCCTTGGGGCTTCTGACCCCTACGATAGCTGAGGCGAGGGTCGCTGCTCCCAGATAGCAGACCCTCTGGGTCTGGAGATCCTTGGGGCTTCTGACCGCCAGCTGTCATGGACTCGAGGTCTAACCGATTGAACCGTTTGGGATCAGTGATGGATTCTGCCTTAAATTCGGAAGACCCACATGCCGATGTCGGGATCACGTGCGATCCGCGTGACCCCTCTCACGGTTCGAGGCTCGGGAATGGGCCCCACACATAGTATTTTAGTGCTCTTGTAGAAATCAGTGAGTTTCTCGCTCATGTTTTATAGTACTCTAACCATGTAAAACATGCAATTTTGTACTTTGTGCTCCGACAAATCCAGTAAAATAGAGGATTTTTGTTTCATTATGTCCTTTCCTCACTATCTCGTTTGTCAATATGTCGCGAGACATCCCGCCCTCGCTGCAAACTTTTCGCATCAACATCGGCTATAACAATTTCAAAGGAATTCTGCCAACACATGTAACAAGTTGCGGGAGTAGCTCGGTCAGAGCGTATGGCTGTTAATCACAAGGTCGAAGGTTCGAGTCCCAGCGATACTTGATTTTGTGAGAAAAAAATACACCACTTTTTTATCAAATAGAGGAGATTTTAAGGAGCTTTCGTGTCGTTGTTATTGAGTGCAAACGACGTAAAAAATTGAACCTTAGAACTATAAATTGTGTCCATAACTTGTCACGTCGGATTGAAAATTAAGCTTTGTTTTGGCAAAAATAACAAAAAAGATTGAAACTTGAGCCACAAAATTTAATTTTCAATATAAATATTTTCTTGTTTTCTCATTTGATTTTGTGAGGAAAAAAAAATACAACGACACTTTTTTATCAAATTGGGGAGATTTTGAGAACTTTTAAGGAGTTCTCGTATCGTTGTCGTTCAGTGTTCAAGCTATTCTTCTAGCGATACTTAATTTTGTGGGGAAAAAAAAAACGATGACATTTTTTATCAAATGGGAGAGATTTTAAGAAGTTCTCATATTGTTGTCATTCAGTGTTCAAGTTCTTCCTGCTCAAGCTTTTCCTCTAGCGAAACTTAATTTTGTGGAAAAAAATACAACATTTTTTTATCAAATGGGGTAGATTTAAGGAATTCTCGGGTCGTCGTCGTTGAATGCAAATGACGTAAAAGATGGAACCTTAGAAAGTTAGAGTTAGAACTACAAATTGTGTTTGTAACTTGTCATATCGGATTGAAAACTTAAAGCCTTTTTTTGGAAAAAAACAAAAGAAAAGATTGAAACTTAAGCCACAAAATCTAATTTTCAATATAAGTATTTGCTTGTTTTCTCGTTTAAATAGATTTATACTGCATGTCGTAGAGCATGTTTTATTTTTTTTTTCAAATTATAAAAAATCATTATTTTGCAAAGAGAAACTCCATTAAATAATAACCCTAATTTCAAAAATATGTTTTTTTTCCTAAAATAAATATGCTTTTGGACCAAATACCCCCTAAGTGTTCAAACAATATCGAAATTCTTAGACATTTTGGTCTTTTTAGTACTAAATGGCTAAAAGGATATATATAATCGTGATGACATGATTATATAATATAGAACATTAAGGAAAAAATTTTCATATTCTAGTAAATATGTATTATTTTTCTTACTAACCTAGTTCAAATCGAGCAATATTAATGGCTTTAGTTTTTTATAAAGTTTTATTGAGAAAAATTAAATTGTTTTTAAAATATCCATTTTTTCTTGAAATATCCATTGACATTGACATTTTTGTCAATATTATTAGTAAATTAAAATCTCGATAACTCCTTTGATATCAATATTTTTGTGAGTTGAACAAGTTATGCTTTACGTTGGACCATCTTTAATGCATTATGCTAAAAGAAGATATACTAATACTAATTTTAGCATGACATATTAAATTTAGTATACACTTCTTAATTTTGTTTCAATGTATATATGCTAAAGAAATACTATTTTGTATTTTAATCATTAATTTTATGTATATAATATTTTTTTTCCTATTATTAACTCTTATTATTTTATCATACAATTACTCGACGTAAAAATTAACTGAAAATTTAATGAAAAATTGTATATAAATACTCCAGATTTTGATAATATTATAAAACATATGAATATTTTATATTTAAAATAAAAATAATATTATAAATAATATCACGTACTAAAATTTAGCACGTACTATATTTGACACAACAAATAACATATACTAAAAACTATGTCAAATATAGCACACTATTAGAGGCTTATTTTTCAGTCAAAAGCTAAAATTGAGCATTGGTATAACATTTAGCATGTAGCATGTCTGAAGCTCTTACCATAGGCAATATTGTCCAAAATATCCTAAAGATATTTTTTTTTAAGTTTTGAAAAGTGGGACACATTTTGTAGAATAAGAATAGCAATTTACATAAAGTGGTTTACTAAATTCTTGCGATGAAAAAGAGATTCACTTATAAATATTTATAAAATTAACTCTCATTAATATATTACACATGTAAAATTACTTAGATACATTATTCTCCAACAATTTTTAAAATATATTATTTTCTAACAAATTTCAAATTATTTTTGCCACCGATCTCATCCCTAATCCTGACAGCATCTCCGCTCGAATAAGATCAAAAAATTTTGATCGTAGTTGAACTTTGTTCTGCCGCATCTCCCGATTGTTTCTATCGATTTTCGATCAGCGGCTAGAAAATATCAACCGGAGTCAAATCACTGTTTGACCAAATTCAAAGCCATTTTTTAACTCAAGTCGATTATATGATCAGTCATTTTTTTTTCGACACCACTTCTATCGCTTTTGACTTCTTTAATTTAATTCAAAATTTTCTGATCGAGTCTGAGTGTGGTAATTTAGAAACTATATAACTTTTATTATTAAATGATGTGATAATAAAAATCATATTTTTATATTTTGTCCAATTTTTTACCGTATGCAACGAAAAAGAGTCGAAATTGATAACGCCTCTCCTCTGTCAATAAGCCCTAGTTGTTGGCTGCTGGCTGTTCCTACTTCCTATGATGTATTGTCCGTGTGTATGAGCTTTCGTTCATTTTCTTATTTCAGGTATTTCGGTTTTTAAAGTGCAATTATCTGCTCATAGGATTTTCATTCTGTTTAGGGTTTAGGGTTTAGGGTTCTGAGAGATGTATTTGATGCATTTAATTTCTGGAAAAACGATCAACAACATATCAAGAATCAATGGAAGATTGCGTTTGAATCATCTCTATAATTGCGAAAGTGCCATCGCCGTTTCCGCCCCAACTTCTTCTTCTTCTTCTTCATTCCATTCATCAACCACTCGCGGCTTAAAACCCTCCCAAAACCCTAAATCTCCAAAACTCTTTACCTCAGTTAGCAGATACATTCATTCTACTCCATGGACGAAGCTGAGCTACTCGGCTGATGATATAAAACTCGATTCCGATGAGGATGGTGCCATCAATGAGTTCTTGTCTCGATTCGTCTGGATAATGCGGGCTAAGCTCTCGGACTCTTACCCTGATTTGGATAAGGCTACGCTTGATGGTATGCTTCTGGTCATTGTCGAAAGGGTCGTTTCGGAGATGGAAAAGGCCGGCGTTGAGCAGATGCTTGGGTCGGCGGCGGAGGCTCCGTCGCAGGACTTTAGCGAGGATTTGTGGAAAACAGTGTGGGAAGTGAGCAATATGGTTTTGGATGACATGAAAAAGGCGGCCAAGAAGGAGAAAATGAAGGGTTTTTTGCAATCTGAGGAGGTTAAGGAGATGTGCCGGTTTGCTGGCGAGATTGGTATTCGGGGGGATTTGTTGAGGGAATTGAGGTTCAAGTGGGCTCGCGAGAAAATGGAGGAGAGTGAGTTTTATCAGAGTTTGGAGCGTTTGAAAGCGGAAGATGAAGCCCGAGAAGTTGATGAGGAAGCAGAGGGCAAACAAGGTGATGCCATGGCCGAAGGGGCTGCTGTTGTGGCTGAGGAGGAAGAGCCTAAAGCTCTTTCTCTTCCCAAGAGACGAGGAAAGATAAGGTACAAGATTTATGGTCTTGATCTTTCTGACCCGAAGTGGGCTGCGGTGGCGGATAAAGCTCATGAGGCAGGAGAGGTTATTTTGCCGCAAGAACCGAAACAAATATCTGGAAGGAGCAAACTTGTCACTGAGAAAATTCTTTCATTGACTGAGAAAGATGACCCGTCTCCACTTTTGGCTGAATGGGTGGAGCTTCTTCAACCTAGTAGGATTGATTGGACCAATTTGCTTGATAGATTGAACGAGCAGAATAGTCGATTGTACTTTAAGGTAAATCCTTGATATATCCTCTCTAGTTGCATATACTCGTTTGTACCTGTTAGCTGTTGGATGATGAGACATTGAGATATGTAAAGCGAGTTCGGTTGTCATATGCATCACCTTCCTTATCTTATCTTACTCAAGTTTGTATCTTTTGTAATCACCTCTCTTTTTTTCTTTTTAACGTGGCTATGCATAAGATCGGGATTTGAATTTAACTTTTTCCAGTTTGATTGGTTAAGTTTTGCATCTATCATTTTTCCTGTTGGTTTAGCAAAAATCAAATTTGAATATGTTTTTGTGTACGGTCCGGTGAAAATGTAGGTTGCATTAAGGAAAACCCCCTTATGTTTATGCCTGAATGTATTTGAACATTCCCATTTACGTAAAGGCAATATCTGATACTGGACCTTTGTCTGAACATATTATCTTGGTAGATCTGATACTAAACGACTTGTTTTGTAGATAGCAGAACTCGTCCTGAGTGAGAAGTCTTTCCAAACAAATATTCGTGACTACTCAAAGCTAATTGATGCGCATGCTAAAGAGAACCACTTGGAAGACACTGAGAGAATCCTCAAGAAGATGAGTGAAAATGGTATCGTGCCTGATATTTTGACTGCCACTGTTTTGGTCCACGTGTACAGCAAAGCAGGCAATATTGATCGTGCTAAAGAAGCATTTGAGAGCTTGAGGGTCCACGGCTTCCAACCAGACTTGAAGCTTTACAATTCCATGATCATGGCATATGTCAAAGCTGGGCAGCCAAAGCTGGGGGAGTCGTTAATGAGGGAGATGGAAGCAAGAGACATCAAACCCACAAAGGAGATATACATGGCATTGCTCCAAACATATTCCGAGGTACCAGATGTCGCTGGAGCGGCAAGAATTGCCACCACCATGCAGTTTTCCGGGTTCCAGGCTAGCTTTGAGTCTTCTAAATTGCTTATTCAAGCATATGGGCAAGCTGGCTACCCTGATGATGCTAGGAACAACTTTGACTACCTGATAAAACTTTTTCAAATGCCGGATGATGAGTGCACTGCAAGCATGCTTGCAGCTTATGAAAAGAGTAACTTATTGGATAAAGCCTTAAATCTGTTGATGGAGCTTGAGAAGGACGGTTTCGAGCCGGGAGTTTCTACTTACACAGTTCTTGTGGACTGGCTGGGAAAACTACAGCTAATTGATGAGGCTGAGCAACTATTGGGCAGAATTTCGCAGCAGGGTGAGGCACCTCCATTAAAAATTCACGTAAGCCTCTGTGACATGTATGCAAGGGCTGGAGTTGAGAAAAAGGCTCTACAAGCTCTGGGGGTTCTGGAGGCTAAGAAGGAAGAATTGGGGTCACATGAGTTTGAGAGGATTATAAATGGGCTTATGGCTGGCGGTTTTGTGCAGCATGCCCACAGAATGCACAGGCTGATGGAGGCCCGAGGTTTCGCTGCAGCTAAAGAACTCGGTGTGACCATGATGGCATCTCAAACTTTTGGACACAATAGACTTCTTAGGAGATAGTTTATTGAAAATCTCGCAGTGATTTTGATCTTTTGGCTGCAAGAGACCTGCATTAATTTGGTTTTTACAGTGGTCGAGAAATTTCATGGCACACTGCTCCTCCAGCGACATGTACTAGATTAAGGAGTGTAAGCTCTTCTCTACAAAATCATCTAAGTTATTTTTTGATCGAGTTCAGGATGTTTCTCATGGCTATGACGCACTTCTTTGTTGAGCTGAATGCTCTGCGCTTTTGAATTAAATAATTAGAGTAGACAGTTATGGTGTTTTTTTTTTTTGGGGGTGCATGTGTGTATTGTAATACTCTTTATTTCTACTTCTTTGTTGAGCTAAATGCACTGCTCTTTTCAATTAAATAAATAGGGTACACAGTTCTGTTTTGTATTGTAAATTCTCTGTTTTTAGCATATCTCTTTCTGTATCTCTTATTTCTTTTGTTCATTGTTAAGTCTACCTTTTGGTTGTCGTACCGTTCCAAATCCTACCTTTTGGTGGACTTAGCGCCTCTTCTAAGGCAGCCAACCACATATGACAATTCAGCAAGTACCATATTCTTTCCTCTTCGGTTATGGATTTGGAAAACGTATTTTCTACAATCCAAAATGAGAAATTATATATTAGAACTTCGTACCAAGACAAATAATGCTACGAGCTACTAGTGATGCTTTACAATTTAGTTTATCACTAATTAATTATAATTATAATTTAAGTAGGTCTATATGGAATTCTATTTACTAACTAGAATTATACATTTCATTGAAGATAGTAGAAACTTATTTGTTAAAATACAGGTGCTATTAATAAGTTATCTTTTTCAAAAGAAAGAGAAAAAAGAAACATTAACAAGTTGTTATCCCCTAGGCTAGAAAAGAAACAAGAAATAAAAGAATCCTATTAGAATCTAATCTAATAGTATTCGCCTCTAATATAATCGTTTAGTCTTTTTAATTCCCCGCTTTGTTGTTCCACCACTGCTCGGACAACATCCTTGATCGAGATCATGCCAATCAGTTTCCCATCTATAACTGGAACATGCCTAATTCTTCTCTCTGTGGACATCAACAAGTGTTTATTTATTTAATTATTTTTTAAGTAAGCAGATAATGAAAACAGAGAAATTTGGAATGGACTTTCTGTAGTAATAAGGGATTAAGTTTGTTGACATTTAATTACCTGTCATAATCTGCATGGCTTGAAGAATGTTCGTGTCGGATGTCACCGTCACTAATTTGCTCTGTTGAAGTAAATATCCGAAGCACGGTTAGGATTAAATTACTGTTTACTATGTTCTCCAACTAGGTTAAAATTTGTGAAAGGGAAGCAAAGCATGATGTAACCTCATCAGTCATTATTTCTCCAACTCTTGTATGCATTGGAGATCTTCCTTCTAAGATTATTTTCCTTAGATAATCTGTTTTGGTTATGCATAGCACAAAGCAGAGGAAGTAAGAAACGACTCTCTTGTTGACTCAGGTCAGGAGAATGTCAAAGTTTGTAACATGACTTGGGTTTGTATATGAATAACTGTTAAATACACCCAAAAATCTTTGATTCCTTTTTAACTCTCTGTGCATGAAATATGTACGTATGTGTTTATAGATATATATATTAGATTCGCACCTCTTTCTGTGATGATTCCTGCAACATGATGTGGCTGTTCTGGCTTTAGTACTACTAAAGATCCGATGTTGTTTTGAGCCATCTGCATTTACGGTCAACCATTTTCGTCACATGACTCTGTATTTGAGCTTTCAATAATTCAAGCGAAAAAAAAAGTGTGTTTTTGAAGTTGTTAACGAACATTTTTTACGGCATCATTGACTATGTCATCTGAATGGCACCATAGCCAAGAGCCTGTATTTTCTCCTCCCTTTGCCAATAGTACCTCTGCCACCGTTACATTCTCAAGCCCTTTTTCCTGTACGGATGAAGACGGTGTTATCCACCCAAAACGGGCAAAAAGCTTCTCCATTTTGGTGGTTTCTCTCCCACGTGAATGTTCTAATATGGCAGCCTTCACTAGTTGCTGGCGAGAACGTACTGCTTGGACAATTCTTTGCATCTTCTTCTCTGTTTCGACAAATAATCAAAACGTCTACAGTCGTTGATATTCCGAAAGAAAAAGAAAACTCTGAATAGAGAAGTAAATTGAGGAAATGATATTAATGAGGATTACGTGTAGAGACTAGTAAGTCTTGTATGGTTGAACTAAACAGATGAATGAACGAAATGAAAGAGATCAATGGAAGAACCTTTGTTCTTTGATGAAAAAAAACTTTGCAACTGTTTGGAAGCTACAGAGAAAAGCTATAAAACATGTTTATGTACGAAGTATTTATCATTCATCTATTCATGGAGAAGCAGAATCTGTCCTAATCTCTTACCTGTGAATGACATTTCGATTAATTCTTTTCTTGAATGACCGACTCAAGAAAGCTTTCTTTTTAATCAGATTAAGTTATTGCAACTTAATTTGCCAAGAAACCTATCTTTATTTGCATAATATAGAAAGCTAGCTTTTTATTATTATTATTATTATTCAATGCCCGTTTTAGATTATTTATGTTTGAATCCTCAGAAAGAATATTTAAATAGATGTTTCCTTGGGCATCTTATATTATCAAATGGCAAAAGTTTGTGATCACATGCTCCTAGCTTCCAATGATGAGTCAATGAATGAATCTAAAAGGATGCAAAGCCAAGATTTTTTATTTTATGTTTTCTTTTCATAACAAAAAAGGTTAATGCTAAAAAGATAAAAAGCAAACATTCGCAGCAAAGTGAAAGAGAAGTGAATCTGGAGCATCAGGTATGTTGTAACTTGAAAGTAGGGTGTCCACCATGTTTGGAAGGAACACCACCGAGATGCTAGTCTCGCAAAAGAAGTAAAAACTGTCTAAAACGAATCCAATCTTTCTTTGTCCCCTAAAAAGAAAAACAAGAAAAGTATAGTGAAAGTTCCACGCAAATACTCCAACCCCGGAATAATCCCAAAAAGTTTCAAGGTATCAGTTTATCTTGCATGGCTATATATGCATCACGCATCCAAATCAATAAATCAAATGAAACAAAAGCATCGTCCACTTCTATAGGAATCAAAAAATCACCCATCAGCCATGGCAGACCAAAGACAATCATTCCGGTTTCGACTCCCTTGGTTAGCCCCTCAGCGTCCAGCCCAACGAACACAACGCCCTCACCCTCGTCCCACATCCGAAACCCCTCAAGCACCATCCCAGCCAACGACAGCTGTTCCCATTTCGCGGCCCGTGTTTAGACCTGCTGGGATAGCCCCCACTCAGCCCCCTCCTTCCCAGCCTATACCACCTCCCAAAACTGAAGCCGAGTCATCGTCCCCCTCACCATCTCGTGCAGCCACTGAGTCTCCAACAGAAACACCATCCAGCACAAATGCTAAGCCCCAGTCACCATCTCGTCCAGCCAGTGAGTCCCCAAAAGTCACTTCCCAATCAGCTTCTTCACCACAGGCGGCAAATGTAGCTGTGAAACCACCATCACCATCTCGTGCAGCCGCTGAGTCCCTGAAAGTAACACAATCTACCACGACTGCTAAAACCCAATCACCATCACGTTCAGCTGCTGAGTCCACGAAAGTAACACAATCTGCCACAACTACTAAAACCCAATCACCATCTCGTGCAGCCCCCGAGTCCCCAAAAGCCATTTCCCAATCAGCTTCTTCACCACCTGCTGCAACTGAAACTTTTAAACCACCATCACCACCTCCTGCAGCAGCTGAGTCCTCAAAACACGCTTCCCAGTCAATTTCTTCACCATCTGGTGAGACTGCTACTGCTAAACCACCAACTCCATCAAATGTGGCTGATGAAACCCAAGTCAGTTCCAAGTCTGTGTCACCAACTCAGACGAGGACTCAAACCAGCGCAGCCTCTGTCCCGCCATCACCTTCACAAGGAGACTCATGGTCCAAGGCAAGCGTTGTTCCTCCTTCCCCATCTCGTGCAACTGCCCAAGCTCAACCAGAGTCGAGGAAGTCATCTCAACCTCAGTCCCCTGCAACTCAGCCTACCAGGAAAACTAATTTGGAAGCTTCTTCTCCTCCTAGCAAAGGTACTCAACTGAAACCAACCGCTGACACTGTATCTCAGTCCCCATCTTCACCTGAGAAATCACAAACTGAAACGCATGCTCAAATGTCGGCACCTCAACAAGGACCAAAGAAAGAAGCAACATCTCAGTCATTGTTGCGAGAGCCTGAATCAAAAGTGGAAATCAAATCTCAGACTACAAAGATAACCACCTCTCAAGAAGTTCCAGTCGCAAGGGAGCATAAAGAAGTTTCAGGCCCTGTGGCAACAGCTAGACCAATTTTTCAAGAAGCTCCAGAAGCACCTGCCACGCCCCAGAAGTCAAATTCGAGTACCAATGGCAGAGATCAAAAGCCCGAAGCTGAAGAAATGAAAACAGCGGTTCAAGAACTTCCAAGAGAGGAAGAGACAAACAAGGCAAATTACGATGAACCAATCCAGAAAACAGGAAGTGAATATGTTGATCAAACACCGAGTTCCGTAAAGGACACCAAAGATGTAGGCGGCGTTGCATATCAAGCGCCAAAAAGGCAGCAAAGGCGAGAAACTTCGGACAGAAAGGAGACATTAGCCACAACCAGTTATATTGGGAAACACATCAAAACTGTCAATTCTTCACATCCAACAGAGGGGAACACAACTTTTCAAAAGCTTGTTTTGCCAACCAAGGAAGAAGCTCCACGACAGAAAGAGATCAGGGAAGATATTTCTAAGCTTGTTCATAAGCTCACCACTGGATCCCAAGTGGATGAAAAACCAGTCACTGTCATTACCTTAACAGGTGAAAACAGAGGTGCATCGATGCACGTGAGCTCAGAACCGGCGAAAAAGGAAGCATCAATCCACATTCGTCGGGGTTATAAGACTAACCCACATGAAAGCCCCGAAACTGAAACCACCACAGATGGAGAAGTACGCACCAGAGGAGAGAGTTTCAGAGGCCAAATGAAAAGAGAAGCTCCTTCACCGAAAGCCTACGTTAACAGCAATGTACAGAGCGTCAACAACTCCATTGTCTTCAATGCTTCAGTCATGGAAAGGAGTCCCGGTATTCAGCTGTCTTTTTCTCAACCCATCGCTGAAGCCATCAAGTCCAATGGTAAATCAAAGTCCCTCCACACCCGCAAGGCTGAGTACACCGCAACCCCATCTGAGACACTTACACACGAACCCATTGTCAGACGACGATGCCTTCGAGGGCTCTTCATGGAACCAAGTGACTCAGACCCAGATAATCCCAACAAGTCCCGTCGCCATGGTTGCCGCTATAGGTGTGGGGACAAAAACAAAGATACAGAGACGGGGTTCTTCTGATCATGATATCTAAGTTGTGTCCTATGATCGTGTAATTTAAGCTTCGTATAGTCCGCTGCGACAAAATGAAGAATGGTCTGTAAAAATTATTAAAAAAAAAAAAAAAAAAAAAAAAAACACCTTGTAATAANTTTTGAGATTTATAAAAATTATCGAGTTATACAGAATTTTATTGGAGATTAATTTTTCTTAACTTTTGTGAATTATAGATCAATATCTTATATATTTATAAAGTTTTGCTTTGTAAGTGGCACATGTCCTCCGAAGCGGGTATGACTTGGAGAGAATATACGAATCTCTCGTAAGTTTACCCAAATAAAGTGTTCTGCAAGAAGAAATTCCTTGTTCACATGGGATAAATAGCCAAAAACTGTACCAAAGCTAAAACAATATTGAATTGAAGAAGTCTCTAGATTTCTAGTTTTGCTTAATAACTTCATTTATAATATAAAAAAAAAAAAAAAAAAAAAAAACACCTTGTAATAAGAGTGCATGTAGCATTCCCAGAATAATGTATCCTTCGATTATCTTGCTTTTGCTTCTATATTGAAATAGAAAATATGCCACGCAGTACAAAATTGCATAACATAATTTAGTAACGCCAATTATTTACAAACAGCTAAATAAGTCATCTTTCCAAGTCACTATTTTGGGGGAAATGAAAATGAAGAAAACAGAGCAGACTATTTTTGAGCATATGTAAATCGAAGCTTAGAATTACTGGAAATAATGTTACATACATACTCATGAGCGAATCAACGCTGAGCCTCTTTAATGCAAATAAATAAATTGTAAGCTTACATCACACATTTATATCGGATACAGAAAATACAAACTTGTGCTCATGACCAAGGGCAAAAGCCTAAAGTGCTTGGTTGCAAAAGTATATATACAGTTTAAATTCTAAATATGACCAGTACGCAATGGTCATTCGCATGCTGGTTTTGTGTCAAAGCTACTTAGGCAGATTGCAAAGGCTTGGAAAGCAGAAAGGGGGTACCGATAATCCATTGTGAATATGTCTTTCCCGATCTTCCCGAATTGCAGAATGACTTTGTCTTGCTCAGCCGCTGAAACATTCTGGCAAGGCTCGGCAGCTGCCACCAACTGGAAATTCTTCACAGAGGCCACCGTAACACGCCCCTTGAAATTCAGGCACCAGCATTGCAGCTGCTCGTGCCATCTTGGAGCTTTATTTTTCAAAATAAGAGGATCCCTCGTGCAGTGGACCAACTCCATCGAGTCCGCAAGGTTAGTGGAACTCAACTCAACAAGCGGCTTTTTTCCATTCGAAGCTGACAGTGGTGAAGATGAACATTGCTCGTCAAGGCAATTTGTGAATTCCATCGGAGTTGGGGCAACTCCCCCTTCTTGGATCGAAGATATGGGGATTGTCTCCATGGTGCACTGCATCCTCCTTGGGCCCCTAGTACGCAGGACATTGAGCTCATACGATATAGTGGCAATATTGTAATTACCCGCAGGTACCCTTGGAGATACCTGCTTGGAATGGATTCTTCTACGTGACTTGCTATTCATTTGGATCACAGGGTCACCTGGAGGCTGACTATCGTAAATGGTGAACTTAGTTCCCAAAAAATTAGACCTGTTGAACATTTTCCAATTCATGATGATGCGGAAAAAAAAAGTATCAATGTGAAATGGCGTAATTAATGAAGCCTACCTTAGTTTTCCAATATAACTATTGCTTGTTCGAGAGAAGTCGTCTGTAGCCAAGGAAACCAAAAATTCTGTACTCGTTGCCCGTCTGATTTTTCTTGCCGCCAACAACAGTTTGCTCATATCTCCCGCCAGAGCTGTAGAATAATAAGAGACCATCACTTTCAATCAGGAACATATACGAAAAATAGCAACTAATCACCGGGACACCAAAATCTAAGTATCCCAGATAACGCCAATGTCACACCACTGCCGTTTCTAGTGGAATTTAAGAATTCCAAGATTAAGAAGGAAATATTATTATTAAAAAAAAAGTAGTGACTATAGACCTACAAACCAGGCCGTACTTCTTATTTCTTAGACCCAGATTTCGTAAGTACAGCATGGATCAGGAGCGGAAGCAATTATTTCATCAGATTTTTACTTTATTCTGACTGTACCGTTAAGTTTACTACCTTTTGGTGGGAAAGAAAACAATACGATAGTAGAAAACCCAAAATGAAAGCCATTCCCCACAGAGTTATAACTCGCCCATTTTTAGCAAGAGTCAACTGGAGCTATTACCAGGGGTTAGACCAAGATACAGCCGATATGTTGAAGTCGCCCTTTCCCTCTTAATAAAGCACTGAATCGGAGTCTCTCTTGGCCCCGGCTGTTAAAGTTGCAAGAGAACGAAATACAAAAGCAAAAACACAAACTTAGAACATGGGCTGGACGATATTTTAGAACTAAAACACTCTTTCCACCCCAGTAAAATTACCTGCTTCAGTGAGATGGGGAAAGTGAGCCACCCGCACTGCTCAGGAGTTTTGACTACCTCTTTCGTAATTTCCCTCCACGACCTGCAAACAGAGGCACAAGCAACTACATCTCTCCGAGCAGGCCACGAGGTCTCGCTCGCTTCCACTCGCTGGATTATGTCAACAAGTAACTCGGGGGGCAAGTTCGCCCATCGACTCTGCTGAATCAATGCAGACGATGACCAACACGACAATAATGTTGACGAAGACCCTTCAGGGGCAATATGTGATTTTGTCCTACGATGACTGTTTTTCCCCACTACCCCTCTTCTTGATATATTTCCAATGCCTTCCCTCATCTCCCTAAGCTCGCGAACTATGGTTTTGAATGGCATCGTGACTGAACTAGCAATTTCCTTCTTTTCACTAGAATGAAAATTCATTTATAAAGAAAAAGAGTCAAAAACAAAAATACAACCAATATGAAAACTTTTGTAGATCTATTACAGAGACCGAAGAATACATAATCAAATGGGTTTTGCCTTAAAGAATGACCAAATGGGTATTCGAATTTCAGTTTACCTAGTGGATCAGGGAAGTGTTGGATGCATAAATACTTACGTCTCCAACTATAGCAACAGAACCAACTCAATCTGCCAAAATTTTCAAACTTTCACACATTAGCAACGGAAGGAAGAGCATTTAAACAAAGGGATGCAATGCTTCAACAAATTAGAGGGTACATCTTCAAATCTTATAAGAACAATGTACGTCTAAATCAAAAGCCCAGAAAACAATAACAAGCTGAAAAGACCCAAAACCAGAACAAATTATGGGAATAGGTAGAACACCAAAATAGTACCGGAAAACTAAAGAATTGTGGGATCAAATACACAATACCAAAATCTCCCACGAATCAAAAAATCTTAGAAAATTTCAAAACAATCGAAGCAGAGAGAAAGAGATTCATGTACCGAGCAAGGAGGGAGCTAAATGCAAGGGATTTGTGAACCAAGTGGAGCAAGGGAGATAGCTTCGATGAAGTCGTGAACCGAAATCAGGGAATATGGAGAATCTTTTTCAGGTTACCAATGAGTCTCGAACGTTAAAAAAGCGCCAATGAGAGAGAGAGAGAGAGAGAGAGAGAGAGAGAGAGAGAGAGAGAAAAGAAACTAGAAAAATGGGGGAAGATCAGATGGGCTTGGTTTGGTTTGGTTAATATAAAAGAGGGAAAACGTAGAAGAGGTCCATAATAAAGTCGGCCATGGCAATGGCATGGGCCTGTGCCTGTGTTGTGTTGAGACAGAGAGCGCCACCCACCACCTCTCCGGACCACGACTGCCACAGCCACAGAGCCACGGCTCGTCTCCCACAACCACAGACCTCACCCCCTTCTCCTCCTCCTCCTCCTCCTACTTCTCCTTCTCGGATCCCAAATCCACCTCCTCACACTTGCCTTTTTCTATTACAATTTAAAATAAATAAATAATTGTAATAATATAATATTCTAATAAATCCCCCTCTCTCCCTCTCTGTGTTTTTTTTTTAAAAATATAAATTAACTTTTCGTACGTTAAATTTATTTATGGAAGAGATACTTGCGTGTGTTTCGCTCGCAATCTAATTCGGTCTCCTTTCTTTCTTTCTTTCTATCTATCAATTTCGGTTCGGACAACATGCCAGATAGACGGTGGGGGGCTTTGGGCTTTGTCGTTTCGTCTTTGTTTCCGCGTACTTGTTCTGTCCCTAAATCAAATGTTTAAATCAGACGGTCTAATATCGCTCATATTCCTTTCTTTTCTTTTCTTTTTTTTTTTTTTTGGAGAAATCTCATAATCCTTTTTCAAAATTCATATTATACACTTTAAGTATATTATAGAACGAAAGTTTCTTTAATTATGTATAATTCTTACATTTTTTATGGAAAAATAAATCCTTTCCTTAACCCACGTATTATATAAAATTTCTGACTTACACATACTAATGTGAGGTTTGTACTTATGTACAATAATGACATGGCTTGATAGCAAAGCATAGAGGATTTTTTTTTTTTTTTTTTTAGGAAAAGATTTAGAAAATGGACGGCGATAATAGTGGAACTTTCTTTTGGCGGCGTAGAGGACTGATAGTGTGACGGTGCAGCATTTGCCTAGCTGAATTACAAGATTTGTGGCAGCAAGTCGTTGTAATTGTGGCATTACTGAGCTATAATGAATTGGAAATGAATATTTCTTATAAGGCAAGATAAATAGTATAATGAATTAATAATAACATCATTAGAAAAACATTAATAATCAACAAACATTAATATTTAAAAAAAAAGTTTTGTGGAATTATTGAGCAGTGGCCGACCGAATGAAAATTGCCACATCTGGGAAAACACAAGGCCATCATCACTTTTGATGCACATGCATGGAGTATGGAAGGCGACGGAGTGCAGTAACATTGCCATGAATCTCCCAACTTTTATTAAATTCCATAAAATAAAATAAACCATAATGATTTACAAAATAAAAATGTAGTAATCTTGTGGGCAACATCATTAACAAAAATAAAATATGTCTTCTACATTGCTTTTAACCTTTTTAGAGTATATTAAATAAAATAAAGCGTGGCTTTTTGCAATGGTATAGATTCGGTGCCCCATTACTTTTTTTTTCTTATTATTATTATTATTGTAAATTTACTGGTACTGCTGTTTAATTTTAAAGAAAATTAAATAGATAAATAAGAAGGTTGCTAATATTGAAAGCAAACAAGTTAGTCAAATGATAACCTCAACAACTCATCCGTGATATATATTATTTAAAAAGTAACAACACAACTAGACACATAAGTGGGTGAAAGCTGTAATAATGCCAAATATTAATCTAAAGTACCCTTTAAGAATCATACCAAAGTGTAAAATATATATATATTTTTTGGTTTATCTCTCTGCATTCAACCACAGATTTACCGTGAAAGTGAAACTGGATATTGTGTTACCGAAAAATCAGTAATAATGATGACAACAATAATCATTGTTGAGAAATAATTTTAATTCCAACAAAAAATTGAACTACTTGGAAAGATACCTAATTTAGTAGTTTAGCACTTTAAATCTTTTTAGTCCTGCTTTTAACTCTATATTCTTACAGATTATTATGATATTATCGAGTACATATCAAAATTAATTTCTTAGAGTGCAAGCCATATTATTTTTTTGGTGGTTTTAAGCTATATAATTAGGAATTAGCATAAATTGGTGAATTTAAATATGAATATAAAAGCGGGCACCGGACAATTATCCTGAATTCTTTTAGGATCAATGTAAAGAAATATTTTTCGCGTTCAAGATTGTCAATTTATTATTAAATTATTAAAATTAATAGATTAGATTTCATATAAATTTTAATTAAAGTGTAATTATACTTACTCAATAATAAATTAATACATTATATTATGCTTACTAATAACGATAAATATCTCGCCTCATATTTCATAGTTTAATATTATCTGAAATGAAATGAAATGTGATTTTATATTACTTTATTTTAAATTATTTATGATAATTCACTAATTTTACTATCACGTGTGCGCACGTAAACAAATTTAATATTTGTGGATGAAAGATAAAGTAGGATAATATGAGAATTAAAAGCGAGGTCGTGCATGCAACGAGCAAAAGTCTCTGTCAAACAAGATCTAGGACACTGTGGGGAACCATCAACCCCGTTTGCAAAGTATCAATGGGAGGATGACTGCCTTCCCTTTGGGACTACAACAGTATGATTTTATTTTTTTATTTTTTATTTTTTTTATTTTTTTTTGACGAAACAACGGTATGATCTCACACCTTAAATAATCTACTTTTATAACAGTAGTAGAGGTGACAAATTAGGGCGGGGTTGGTTTGGATTTGACTAGGAGCACCGGCTGGTCTGCCCCGCAAAAAATAGAAATGAAGCTCAGTCCAATCTGTTGGTCGATCGGACACTTAGATGGACTGATCTGTACCGGCTCGTTATTTGGCTTGGTTTTTAAAAATACATATATTACGTTAATATATACGTGTATTTAATTGAAACTTTAAAAGTCAAATTTATAAAAAATAAATAACATATTAAGTTTTTTTTCCTAATAATTAAAATATAAAAATAATAAAATAAGTATTTAAGTTGAACAATTGATAAAAAAAAAGTTTTAAGAAAATTATTTAGAATTATAGTGAAAATATTTGAAAAAAAAATAATTAATTAGATATATAATTTAGTAATTAGATAATATAATTAGAAAGAAGAAGAGAAATTTGATAATATAATTTGAGATAATGGGAGAATAAGAGAGTATCGTACGGAGTTGAAACTTGAAATTATGAAAAATTGAGTGAAAGGATGGAATATTTAATTATTTATAAGTATAGAAAAAAAATCATTTTTTAAATTAACTTATTATTTTTAATAGATTTTTAAATTTGCTTAAAAGCATTAAAAAAACAAAAAAAAAAAAGTTGGGGGAGCCCAATGCCCAAAGGCCAATACGGTATTATTACCATTTATACAAGGACCCGAAATTAGGAGTGAAAAGATGTGATATTTAATTATTTATAAGTGTAGAAAACAATGTTTTTAAAATACGATATTTAATTATTTATAGGTGTAGAAAATGTTTTTTTAAAAAAAAAAAACATTCGGGCAGCACTTATACAAATGTATAGGGTCTTTGGGCAGTGGGCTCCTCTCAAGTTTTTTTTATTTTTTTTTATTTTTAAATAAATTTAAAAACTACAATATCAGGTTGGGCCGAACTAGCATTGGCTACAGTACAAAGCCACGGACTAGGCCGTTTAATCCGACCTATTTTGCGAGCTCTAATTATAAAGATAGGGGATTGTATACAAATATCATAGAGTCACACACATATCTACTTGGTTATGTTTGGTTTGGGATAAATAGGCTTTGGAGTGAAATGTCAATTTTATTGCTTGTTTTGGATTTAAGGATGTCAGTGGAGCAGGACAGGATCGGTTTTGTATTTATCATTCTTGTCTCTATTATTATTTTACTATATCATTTTTGCATCATTCATCATTTAATTTAGTGCGGGAGCAATTTCAGAGAATTTTCATCAGAAGTCGGTTTCTCTATTGGGGGTTCCCTATTTAGAATCACCATATTAAATTAATTAAACAATCTTATGTTGGTTCAAATATTTTAAACTCTAAATATATCGAGAAAAAAATTAAAGTTAACTTCATTAAAAATTCTAATTTCAGACTTAAATAACATAAAATTGTCAAATGTAAAATATTTATTACTAAAATTACACAATATATCATTCATTTAAAATGCTAACACAATCCGAAATAATTCAAATAATATTAGCAAATGACTATATATTATTAGACTTTTTAATCAAAAAAATATAGTTGAATTATTATTATATAAAAAAAATAGAAATTAACTTATATATAATAGGTAAATGCGGGGCACTCAGTCCCAAGCCTGCCTCATCCCTCTAAATATTAAACTAGAAATATCCGCCTTGTGCCTCGCACCATTTATAACAGTGAAAGCCTATCCTATTCAAGCCAGTGCACCGTAGCAAACTATCATGTTCAGTAAAATTGACATCTCTATTTAAATTTTAGATGAAGAAACAACATTTTGTCTATAATTATATTATATTTTTCATATTAATTAAATAATAATGGTTTAACTCTGCTAATTTATTTAGAACTTAAGCTTCCATTTTTTCACACAAGAACAACCAAAAAATAAATTTATTTTTATCAATGTAATATTCATTTCCTTTTATTCTATTAATTTAAATAATCAATGAAATATCATTTATGAAATATATATTCATATTCTAATTCTTTACCGGCCTTATTACTATTTTAAGTTATTTATAGTAAACTAAAAATGACATTCTAGTAATTGACAATTATGAAAAATTAATATTAGGATCCTTATTCTACAAAAGAACTAAAATTTTCATGGATGATAAATTAACATTTGAATAGTGTTTTTATTAGAGTGAATAACATTATTCTCTTGAGAAATGTTAGTTGCACTCCTTTTTACACACTTTTTTAATCTTATTGCTTGATACATGAATTCTATTATGATTTGTTGTATTATTAAAATATTAAAAAAACTAATGAAATTATGTGTTAGATAATATAACTAGAGAGTATAAAAAAAAAAAGTGAGAATAGAGTGTATTTAACACTTCTTTATTCTTTGGGGATAAATAATATTCATAACTAAAAATTATAGCCTAGCCTCAAATTTAAAAGGGAGCAAAAATTAAGAGTTTTTTTTTTTTAAAAGGAATGATCTTAGCTTTTATTTGATAAGGGCTGGGGATTCAAATCTTAAGTCCATGTATTAGAAGTATGATATAATTATTTAGATTAAGCCAATAATCACAAAATATACCCAACTACGATCATATTTTATCGTTTGGCTAAGTTTATGTACTGTTTGTTTATGACACAAACATGGAGTTGTATATATTAATTAAATTAAAACAAAATATATACTGGTATAACATTGTAAGATGAGTGTAATGATCACTTGACAAAAAGTTGGAGAGCCTACACATTAAGTGGCCTTTATAGTTCTTAGTTTTTTTTTTTTTTTTTTGATAAACACGCGTAAAACTGGATTAAAGTGGCTCAGTGACATTAGTTGGTAATAAGGGCCACACTTTATTAAATAATGGCACAACATTTGTAATGTAATTCAATGGAACTAAATCAATGGGGCAAACATTAATATATTCTGGAGATGCCCCGGTGATGGGAGAGAGCTAAAGACAAATGGCTAGACGCTGAGCCAACACGAATGGACCAACGGTTTCTCTTTTTCGTGCTTCTGCTGCACGTGGAGGCTGCCTTCTAGCTATTCCAAGCACGTAACAACCAGTCCCGTTTCCAAGTCCAAAAGTTAAAAAGAATCCACGCCACGTGGGAATGGTCATTTTTAAAAAATAATAATAAATTTTCCACTGTCCGATAATGTACGTGGAGAACCATTATATAGACACGTGGATGGTCGAGATCTACAAGGCAGAGACTCCTAAATTATATCCTAGACAAAATATATCGGAATCTTAAATCTTATCTCATCTTCTAGTATTTAGAAACAAATTTTCAGCTATTTATAGGTTTATGCGTCAACATTTATCTTATTCTATTAGAAATGAAGGTTATACGTGTGAATTAGTGAAATAAGGATTGATATAACAAAGAATGTTACGAAATGTAACGTATGATACCCGAAAAAATCTTCTCTCTATTTTATTTTTCGAACCTAAGAAAAGAAAAAAAAAAAAGAAGCTAAACCTAAACCCAAACAGTATCTCAGACTTATTGATACAATAGAACACGTAGCGAGATAGGTCCTTCACCATCTAAGGCATGAGCTTGATCCTTACTGAGTTGGACACGAGTCAATTGGGAGGTTTAGACTTGATAGTCTTAATCATTATTTAATAGGTATTTTTTTAATCTATTATATTTTTTTAACCATCTGATGATTCATGTAACGGTTATTATTATTCAATAATTAGACAAAAAAAAATAATAATAATAAATAAGTATTATTTAGTATTTTTTATTTCTCAATTTTTTATTATAAAAGACGTTCATAATAAATTTTAATTGACTAAAATAATATTTACAAATAAGGGTTAATTATGTAAAAATACCATTATTTTTTTCCTCAAAAAATGCCTTATCTTTTAAACTTCTACAAATTAATAACATCATTTTTTATTTTACAAAGTAATACTCTCACATTTATGATTTCTATAAATTAATACATTCACTTTTGAATTCTTCAAATTAATACCCTAACATTTATGATTTCTAAAAATTAATATCCCCAACTTTTGTTTTATTTGTATATTTATATTATGAGCAAATAAAAAGATGTAAACATCTCTCATTAATTTATTAAAAATGTTTAGATAGTAGTATATTATCAGAAATTATTTTATAACTACCTTTTTTGGTTAATTGTTTTAAAAACATCTATTTTTTTACTCACATGTTTAGTTTTTTTTACAATTGATTATTTTTACCTCTCGTTCTAATTGTTTAATTTTCTTTTTTAAATGAAAAGTGAAATAAGTTAACTGCAAATATTTTTTAGAAATTTTATTGCTGTTTAATAAGATTTAATTAAGTTGATGATGGCTACTACCATCTTTTTATTATTAAAGTCAACTAATAGGGCATTAAGGTTATAAATTTATAAGAATTTCAAATATTAGGATATTAATTTGCAAGAGTTTTAATTGTTAGGGTATTAATTTGAAGAATTCAAAAGTAAGTATATTATTTTGTAGAAATTCAAAAGTCATAGTATTATTTTGTAGAATTTTAAAAGTGAATATATTATTTTGCAGACATTCAAACGTCATAAGTTTTTTTTTTTTTTTTGCAGAAAAATTAAAAATCGAGGTATTTTAATGTTCGGATGATGTTTCAATGGAGATTTTTATTTTTACTCCATAGATGGATACTCTAATTTGTGTCATTAGATTTTAATCTAATGGCTAAAATAATATTAATAAATTTACTAAAAAGATTAATATAATTAATACATATATAAATATAGAAAGTTATTTAAAACAAACAATATGGGTAACCTGATGAGTTGGTCAATTTCTTTTAATTTTTTACAAAGAAAATGAAATTAGTAAAAAAAATACTTAATGATCTTAAATCACTTTCAATTATCTTATTCGTTGGAAAAAAAAAATAAAAGGTGTACAAATTTTAAATTGTTTAACATATAATTTTTTTTTCAACAAATTTTCTTTCAATGTAGTTACTTTATTCATTTTTTGTTATTTAATAAAATAATTTATTCATAATATGAAAATTATGCTATCTTGGAATTTTCCTTTTGTATAGTAAGAAAGAAATTTTATAAAATATTGAAGATACAATAATACATATAGTTTTAAATTAAAAATAATTGAAAATTTTTAATTTAAATTAAATTTCAAAAAGAAAATAAATAAAAAAGAATTAAAAATTAATATGTTGAATGAGATGATTTGTTATTGTAAATTTATTTCCAATTAATCAAAGTCACTCATTCATATAGCAAAAACAAAAATACTCATTGAAAATTCACTCTTTAAAGTTATTAAGACTATAAATAAATAAAAAAACCTAATGAAGTGGTGCCCTTAAGTATTTATGTTTTTATTTATTTTAATCGGATACTGCAATTCTATATCTCGATTATGTGGTCAAGAAATACCACATCACAAAACTTGATAAAATAATGAGTGATTATAATTTAAACTGTTTTACAATAAACTATGACCAAGTAACGTATAATTTTCTACTGATTTTTTGTTTTAATGTTTCCATAAAATGATTATTCTTTACAATTGAAAATACGAGTACACTGATTTTTCCCTTTTTGGGGGGGTTGACTTCAGGAAGAGTGCTCTGAAGTGGCGAGCAATGGAAAGTAATATACTTGTGAGCTGCTTTTTCAAAATGATATATATTTTAATTTATTTTAATTCAAGTATAAATGCATTCGAGCTACTACCGAGCAGAATGATTTAACGTGTGCAATTAATAAAAGGACGGGATTTTACTCAAAAATAAATAAATAATAATGAAAGACTAGATTTTTTTTGGGTGGGAAAAATAAAGGACATTGAAGTCGATCTGGATCTGATCGTAATCTACCAACTCAATCTTTGACTATATATAAGATCTAATCTACCCATCAATGTTAAAAAAATATGCATAAAAGGTATATTTATATTTATATTTTTAAAAGAGTTGTCGCTTTTACTAATTTGCTATCAACCAAGCGAACAATTTGTGTAAAGCATGTGAAGCAATGGAAACCAGCAATTCTGGGCCGTATAAGGTTATAATTTGAGTGGTGCCACTGCCAGCCAAGATTGCAAGAGTCACATTTGCACGTGCTAACTCCTAGTTTTCATTATTATCCTTATCCATATGGTCAAACTTAAATAGTTTCAATAAATTGAATTTAAAAAGAATACACCTACATGGTTATGCAGAAATTTGAAAAGCATGAGACCTGTCATTAAAGGGGATTTATGTTGTATGTATGGTGATTAAAAAAACAACAACTTAATACATGTTTTTTGAATTGTACAATTTTTAATATATATATTTGCAGTAAAATCACATTTTATTGTAATAGTAATATAGCGCGACTTAAAAGAAGTGCACAATAACAATGAGGGTAAAGTTCTTCACCATAGTACATTATTTCTTATTTTAACAGTTGAAAAGCATAATATATTATGTATATTCTCTAAACGAGAAGCCAAATGTCGACACATCGGCTACTAATGCCAGTCTTTTCTGTTATTTTTGCTATTCCTTTTTGGATTTTTGATAATACTGGACCAGTAATCTGAGTTTTAAAGCTTTAACACATAAGTTGATCATCCACAAAGTCAAATCAATGCTTACCCACTATAACAGAAAAGCATAATTGTAATCACGCCAATGCTAGTTGGTCGATTCAGGATCAGCCGATCTTGTTCTTCTTTTCACTATTTTTGGAAAATTGGAACGGACACATATATTTATACATCAGGATCAATTGGAGATTTCTTTTCCTATTTTTTTCTTTTAATATATATATATATATAGAGGTTGTCAATCTAATAGGTATTTTTTTTCTTTATCTATAGGTAGGTATTTTTTTTTTAGCCAAAGACGTTCATCATTAATACTCTTTTTCTCTTTTACTCTTTATAATAAAAAAATATATATGCTAAATTTTCATTAGCCAAATTGATATTTATGCATAGATAAAAAAAAAAAAAATACTAGATTAGTGCCATATATATATATATATATATATTTGATCAGTTGGCCGATAAAATCATAAAATGTTTACACAAAAAACCATTCGAATATTCTCGAGCATCAACACTCAGTTTAGTTGCTCACAAAATAATTAGAAGAACATAAATCATAAATGTTTATTTTTTTTTTTTAATATCTTTCCGCTTCATTGCTTAACGTATGATTTATTATGACTTATTATATTATTAAAATATTAAATTAAATAATAAAAACTACCTTTTTGGACGATAACACAGAAAAATATAAAAGAGTATGCGTAATATAGCGTATTTAGGCTATTCAGCAATCCTCTGAATTATAAACTAAAGAAAAATATTAGTTGTATAAACGAGTTAAACGTCTCAACAGTGGCCTAGCAATCACTGTTTCCAAAATTTTAGTTCAGATAGTGACAACCAGACATTTTTCATACATTGAATTCAAATAAAATAAATAAATTAGTGTCTACATTTTTCTTAAATGAAAATGTACTGTTTCCATTTGCAAGTTGCACATACTTTTTTTTTTTTCAAAAAAGAAAAATGTGGGACAATTTGCTTATTTTGGGTAATACGTTACAGGTTATACATATATAGGTAGGATGCAAGGGCGTTTGAAAACAAAATAGGTTGTTCCAAACCTTAAAAGGGAAACAAAGAGAAAAAACCAATAATGTTATAATATGAGGGAGACGGACGTGAAATAAGGGTGGAGCCCTAATACCATGCATGCCCCAATGTCCAATGGGATTTGTAGTAATGCATTTATTAACTTGTTAAATATTTAAATATGGTGCCAACGGGGCATTGAATTGATTGGCATCTTCAACTTCCAACTTCAACTCGGATAAGCTTTGGGCCGGCTTTGGGCCACCCACCGCCCCACCCATACGCTCCATTTAGACCTTGTTTTTTCTTTTTGGAAATGCCATATGCCATAGCTATTTTCTTTTTTGGGGTTTTTTTTAATGCTTTATAATTTGAATTATGCGATCTGTCTATATAACATGAGTATCCCCATCTATTATTACGATATTTTGCTAATTAACTATACATTGAAGGGCATAATTGTTAGTTTTAAAAATATTTTTGCAGCAAAAAATTGACCAAGAGTATTTAAAATTTTTATGGAAACAATTGATTACGTGAGTGCATAACATTAATTCATAGAAAATAGAAAACATACAAAAAAAATAGATCATATATTTCTTGTAGCCTATCAGCATATTCTATTTTTTGGTTTTCTAAATCATGACTTCTAATCCAATCTTCCAGCACAACTAGATAAATGTATGAATATTGCGTACAATTTTTTAAACTTACACTTTTAAAAACTTACAATATTCTCAATACATGAGATTGCAAAACTTTGTTTTGTAAAAAATAGAATACTCTCTTTTTTTTTTCCTAATTTATTGAGGCTTTATAGAAAATAATAGCACGCTTATATTTTGTAGTAGGTTTTCTTTATATATATAAATATTTATTAAACTATTTAATAAATAAAATAATTAATCAAATTAATTATTATATATATATGTAAAACACACATGGCCGTAACCTTTTTAATAAGCCCAATGAAACGTGACTTTTCTTTCTTAAAAGCATGATATATACATGTGTATAATTATTTAATCTAATTAATTAAGTGGCCTACTCCATCAAGTGTTTCACTTTTAATCAATTTCTTAATTTTTATTTATGTAATTACTATATATATAAATTAACAGATAATTAGATATTTTTAAATTCAAAATTTAAAAAAATTAGGAAACTTATCTTTCATAAATTTAAATTAATTAACGAATTAATAACAATTATTAATTACAAGTAGATAAATATTTATCTGGAAAAACAGAAATGATGTAATATCTAATACAATATTTGTAAGAATTGGAATTGAGAACCTATTGACTTACAATTCAAGCTCCAATAAACTATGGCAATTAATTAATCTCTTTAATTAATTTGTCTAATTTATTAATTCCAGTATTACTTCATTGAAAATCTGAAATTGCACTATTAAAATTACAAAATTAATTTACTTAACAAGCATTCCATCAATTTCATCAATTATATGTGATTCAATCCTCCATAAACAGTTCATAAGCAGAGCTACAATTTCCGTTTACCTCTCTAATTATATCTTTATCCTTGTATGCCGTCGATTCTCTAATGAACAATTAATTTATAATTCTACTTACTAATGGAAGGAATGGACTCCAAATCTTTTATTTACATTCCTAACTATTCATCTCATCATGCTCCCAAGATATAAGTGTTTTGATCTATTTAGAAAAAAAAACTTTTAACAAGTATATTAAAGAACATATTATTATAAATAAGAGTTTATAACTATTTACGATTAATAGTAATCTATATATGATTATCTAGTGACATTATTTGCACTATCAATAGATAACGAAATTTATACAAAATTCAAATAATGTCAGATCCAGTTCTATATAATCAAATTGTATAAAGTACCTCCACTGTAATGTTAACATATCAATAGTCTAAATAATACTATTACATTCTCAATATTAATAGAACATACTAACAATATTTAATTAAATATCTCAGATTTTAATTAATTATTATGGATTATATTTAATTTATTATCCATGAATTTAATCCTCATGCATATAACACTTATATACTAAATTATACTAAATTTATGGTTATTATAAACAAATTAAGTATTTTTTTAATATTTAAAGATATACAAATTATGTACAAATTCAAATAAAAAAATGTCATTTTATTAATTCAACAAAATTCAAAATACATATGTTTTTAAGGACATAAATACTACCAATAATTGCATTATTCGGATCAGTCACAAATTATAATTTATAATAGGGCTAGTTATTTGAACACGATATGATAACACGATTCGAAATCCACACGTTTAGTTGACATATAATTGACTTGAATTGACACGATTAATTAATATTTTTATTAAAATATTATAAAATATTAAATAATTACTTCATAGGAAGTATTTTTTAATGTATTCATTGTAAATAAAACGAAAAGTAACAAATTAGTGAGCTAATTTATTTCAATAAAGTAAAACTAAAGTAAAAATAAATAAATAATAATTATAATATTTAAAAGTGTTGTGATGCGTTAATCTAAATGACGTTTTCATTAAACCGATAACCCGTTGATAATATAAATCTCGCACGATATAAATGAGTCTACACGAAATAACACGAATTTTTACCTCTAATTTATATATATAAGTATATGTTTTTAGTAGTCAAATTGGTACATCATTCATACGAAAGATGCATGCTACTTTATGTTGTACAAATAAATATATTTGTGAAGAATTTTCATGATATAATGTTCTTTATTAGTTAGTTTTGAATTTTGATTGTAGAGAAGAAAATTAATTTTTTTATTAAGCGTATTTTTCTATTATTAGCTACAGTATAACGAGCAAAATGGTTTTGTGATATTAATTATTTTTGCAACGAAAAAAATGAAAGGCTTAATCAATGTAATTGATATCACTTTATTCAAATCAATACGTGTTTCGGGAAAAAAAAATTGACTTGTAAAATAATAGCTCATTTTATAGACTATGTTAGCTTTGAGTAAACCGTTCCAACTAAACTTAGTAGGCAACATGGATTTACAGTACCCAATTTGAATGGTAAATATAAATGAAAAGAATTGACTGGTTAATCTTAATCCTTCTTGTTGCGCCCAAACATTATATATTTAATGAATGCATATATAATATAATATGTATGACTTGATTGCCTGACAGCGTGAGTATTTGATTGATGGGCCCAAATTTGGGTTGGCCTGTGGGGTGTCCAAGCTCAGGACTGACCTATGTACACAATTGGGGGAGAGAAATAAAAAGTACTCTGTGTATATATAACTTGCCGAAATGAAAAATGTTCAGGTGGCCCCAAATGAGTGCTGTAACGCTGTTAGCCATAAAATACTGAAAAATGGCAGAACGATGCATATTTTGTATATTACAGGTTGTTACTACAGTTTTATTTCTTAGCTTTTTTGGGTCCATTATGTTTATGTCACAAATCATTAAAAGTTCAGAATCATAACTCGTTTTTCTAGAGAGTAGTCAACTTTGCAGTGCCTATGGCATAGCCCAGCGGAAGAACTACTCCTATGACTATGGGCTTTAAACCCACATGAGCCCAATCTAGGCTGTGGCCGAGTCTTTCTCTCCCATTTTATTGTCTATTTTCAATTTTGGTTTGATGAATGAACCTATTTTTTAAAAATTTTTTTTGAAGAAATGAGTGAGGTTTTGGTATATTGTATTAAGATTTAAATACCAGCTTATTGAAATTTCCTGACTGTAATCCTAGGTTAAGTAGCCAAACACCATTAAGAAACATGAATCAAAATCAAATAGCAGTTTTTTATACTATGTTTTTAATCACTTTCAACAGCTAACTTTCTCGTTTGATATTAATTTGAGTAGGAAAAGTAAAAAATAAAAAAGATATTTTGTAATACAGAAAATCTCTTATAAATTTTAATTGGGTCTAATAAGTGATATTGGTCTAATTTTTTCGTTGGGTATATAACTTGGCGATGAAACAAGAAGGTAAAATGACTAAGCGAATTCATTTAGAAACTAAGATTATGGAAGAAAACTACTTTGGGTGTATGATCTTGACAATTTATTTACATAAAAAACACATATAATTGTTTTCTTTGTCTTTTAGTTTATATGCCTAATTGCCCGTGCTTGCATCAATTGAATCAGATGAGACCATTTGTTCTCCTAAAGCCCCTATTATGACAAAGCATTAAAAATTTGTCTCAAATATCCTTGTCAAACACCTTTGGACCTCAAAAAAAAAGTGTATAGTTGTTTGATCTCTTCCATATCCCAATTAGAAAGAACGAATTTTTCCTAAAGTCTAAATCAAAGATATATTCTCTTTAGCAACCATCTTTAAAAGATTCACTAAGTCCCAAACAAGAAACGTTTATTTCCCATTACTTAGATGACTCTTTGTTAAACATAGCAATAAACAATTGAAAAGCAAGAAAAATTAGGAAATCTAATCTTAAAAAAAACAAAGTTATGATAACTAAAAGCAACCAGAGTATAATGTCATATTTTTTTTTTTGAATAAAAGAATTTCATCTAATTTTATTCCCTTGCTAAATCGTATTTTGGTCTTTAGATGTAACGTTAAGTCAACTACTTTAATAGCCAAAACAAGAAGAAAAGAAAAAAGAAAAGTCTAATCCTTTGATTACAGTTGTCATAATTTTATTAGTTGACGCTATCATGCTTGTTGATGACGTGTAGGCCTATATATAATAGCTCTCAATAAGTCCAACCGAAGGAACTGGCGCTGCCCAATAACGTAGTGTCTTAGGGACAATATTTCAATTACATTTAAACCCAAACAAACGATTCAAGCTACCTATTTGATCAATATACTTGTTAATCACTCCTATTTTGTTATGAGTTTTCTGAGATTTATCCACTATTGGATAATTAACTAAATCTCTTCGTATCTGTTGTGCCATGGGGGAGTACCTCACTAACCATAGACCAATAAACTAGTCAACATAATCGGCCAAAATCTGCTGACTTACTCGATTATAATGCTATATAGATTTGATTTAAATAAACAAATTTATGCACGCAATGAGAAATTACTCAATTTTTATACTGAATTGTAACTTTTTAATTTATATGTTTCCTTTATTTGATTAGGAAACCTTAGTAAAGAAAATCATAGGAAGAAAGGACATTGCATCCTATAAATTATGAATTCTTGTAAGGAATTGCTCCTAAATTATACCCTATTTATATAGTTGATATCGCGATCGTCAATTCCAATCCAGGAACTAAGAAATTCAGTGAAGTGAATCGGTACTAATATAAACCTCTCCGTAAGTAACAATCATTAGACGATCACCTTCTCAAACCATAATTAATTAGCTAGCTTCGTCTGTCATTGCTGGCCGGCTGCTTCTATTTATGTCAACCGCACACACACGTTTACGTGAAAATTGATCATCCCTTGATCACCAAGAAAACGGCTCCTCATTCCATGGCAGTCACCTAGGATGACCTTATAAAAGTCAACAAACGCCTTGGGCCAAAGTCATATTCCTTATACACTATCAACAACAAACATTCATTCATTTTTTCATTAAGGCTTTCACATACCAAAGTCACCATCCTAACTAATCATACTCTTAATTGGTTCTTTGTCACACCATGGCGATTCGTGTTAATTATCTCGTTCAAATATTTTCCTTAATTTTCATCGTCATGGCTTCATCTTCGGCTCTAGTCCGAGCCGTTCCTCTAATGAGCTCGGCAGTTCTATTGAGAGTTGACCAATCGGGCAAAGGCAACTTCACCAAGATACAAGATGCCATTAACGCAGTCCCCTCTAATAATAAAGAGCTTGTCTATATTTTGGTTAAGCCAGGTATCTACAAAGAAAAGATCACTGTACCAGCGGACAAGCCCTTCATAACAATTAGTGGCACTAAGCCTTCTGTGACCATTATAACATGGAACGATAGCGGCGAAATTTTCGACTCTCCTACCTTTAGTGTTTTGGCTTCTGATTTTGTCGGCCGTTATCTTACCATTCAGGTACATTATATATATATATATATATATATATATATATATATATATATATATATCGATAATGTGACATGAGTTGAGATATCAAAATTCTAGAAAATCTTTGAGTTTTTTTTTTTTTTTTTTTTTTTTTGACTTGTTACGTTGTACCCTAGTATTAAGTACCTAACTAAAACCTTATTTGTACAGAACACTTATGGATCAAGTGGTAAGGCAGTTGCGTTGAGGGTGTCAGCGGACAGAGCGGCGTTCTATGGGTGTAGAATCCTTTCGGTCCAGGATACTCTACTAGACGATACAGGCAGGCATTACTATAGCAACTGTTTTATCGAAGGCGCCACAGATTTCATTTGCGGGAACGCAGCTTCTCTCTTTGAGGTTCGTATAACGTAATTAGAAAGTACTTATGCATATTTACTTCTCTCTTTTATGTGTTTATGTATCGATTAGTAACTAATCTTCTCTACTCGTTATTTTTTACTCTTTACCCTAACAAATTAATAAACATAGCCCTGACTTATTTTTGTAATTCAGGTTAAAAAATTGTAATGCAATTTAATTTAAACTTCTTTAAAAAAAAAAATAATTATTTGCAGAAATGCCACATTCATTCACTGGCGGAAGGAACTGGATCAATCACGGCTCAACGGAGGGAGTCTCCGTCGGAGGACACGGGCTTCGTGTTCTTGGGTTGCACCATCTCAGGTGTGAGAACGGCTTTGCTAGGAAGGCCCTGGGGGGCTTATTCCAGGGTCATCTTTGCATTCACTTACATGTCAAATGCTATACTGCCCCAAGGCTGGGATGACTGGGGATCCTCATCCACACACAGGTATACCTATAATACTCTTAACCTTCCTTCTTCTTCTTATTCTTCTTTTTTTTTTTTAAAAAAAAAAATTAGACAATGATGGTCAGGTTACGTCAAGTTGAAATTAATCTCCTGTTAATTAAGCTTACCAAACATTTAGTCACGTTACACGATTGAAAGGAAGAAAGGGGAGGGAAAAAAAGGTAATATTAAGGACATAAGTATAATTCAAACCAATTAATTAATATTCGTCTCCAAACATGATGGTGATAAATGTGGTTTTGATGGTACTATGTAGAACATGATGGTGTTATTTTATAAACATATAATAGTGTTTTTAAAATTGTTAGAATGTTTCGCATTGGTCTTTTAAACTAATTACTACCCTTTAACTCTTCTACGCTACGCAACCACTGAAAATCAACATTTTGATTATGATATACTTTGATTAAGCAAGCAATCTCCAGCTATCATTTTGATGATCTCTAGCTTAATTATACCTGAAGTGTACAACTGAGTACTGAATTTTTTATTGATGTGTTTTTGATTTTGTAGTACGGTTTATTATGGACAATATAAATGTTATGGACCGGGAGCAGTTATGTCTAAAAGAGTGCAATATTCACGCAACCTAACGAGCCTAGAAGCTGAGCCTTTCTTGACCAAGGACTTGATTGATGGCAAAGCTTGGATCCGGCCTGTTCCAACCAGCTTCAGGAATGCTTTCAATGTTGGCGGAAAAAATTAAGGATAGCGCATGCATGTCTGCGTATACATGAAGTTAATTTGACAAGGTTTATTATAGATGTAAAAACAAAAAATTCATTACATATGCCAATCATGTACTTAAATTAAAAAAAAAAGACTATTCGTTTATTTCATTGTAAAAGAAGTATATAAAATGATTCTTTATGCCACGACCGAAAATCTAAGGTTGTGACTTTTAGTAATTTCAAGTGAAAATAGCGATAAACAGTAGTTTTTAAAATTTCAGAAAAATTTAAGTGTTTGAAATTTAAGTTTTAGTCCTCAAAAGTAAGTAAATTACAAGATTTGAAAATTTTGATAATCATCATGTTATCTACCAATTTTAAATTTCCAAGAAATATTTCATTTTAAGTTTAGAGAAAATCCTAATTAACTAGTTTTAAAAACTTTTATTAATTCATGAAGTTTAATGAAACAGTTCAATTTAAAACCCTAGGCTCAATGTTCAAATAATTTACATAAAATCATTTTATTTTCTAAATATTCGATTTAATAGCAAAAATCATCCTCATATATCTGCTTAGTAAAAATTTTACTATTGGTTAAATAAATTTGACTTAGAAAATGAGAATTGATACAAAGTACAAACTAACCAATAAAGAGGGTTAGAATTGCAAGCATATGCTAAACATGCTTGCCAAGTTACTAAAATAATTACTACAAAATAAATCGACACCTGAAAAGAGGAGGAAATAGGAAGTGAGTACGTGAATGCTCAGTAGAAATTCAATTACCTTTTTGAATGGATGCAATTTTATCAAACCTACATGGTTAACACATTTTCCAAATTCCATTTATAGATCAGGTATAAAATAATTAATATTCAGAATAGTCACATGTTCAAAACCAAAATCAGAAATACACATTTATACATATCATAAATCAACCCATCTCATGAGTTCACACATTCTCATCATGAACTAGAGTAACTCGTACTATATGTACTAACTACTTTCTGCCTGATATTTATTCTAGAAATCTATAAGGACACCCATGTGTCTAAGCCTACCGAATCTAAAAGGCAACTGAATGCCTACATCTACCAAATGGGAATAATAATATAAAAAAAAATCTTAGATGGGTTTATGAGATCTCACTGAGGGTGTATCTCATGTGTGATCCTATGGTATGTACAACATATAACGAAATATGCATAATAACCATGCAATACATCATCAAACAATACTTTAAAACTCCACTTGATATTATTTTTGAATTCATTGTACATTGGGCAGAGAATCCGCTAAATCACTCAAGAATCACGATTTTATAAATATTTGTAAAAGTCACACAATCCAATTCAAAAATAATCCAAGATTTTCCAACAGTTTATCAAAATATCATTTTATTCATAATTGTTCACAAAAGTAGTTATAATGAAAATTTTAAATTAAAACATGTATAAAACTTGATAATTGAACCCCTACCTCAATTGAGTATCCAAATATTTCTATTGAGCTATGGAGAAAATTTAGCGTTGTTTGGGTGTCGTTTAGAAGGTCAGGCGTCACCGAATATAGTCAGTACATATATCAAAAGTTTTGTTTTCACGAGTACATCACATATATGAAGTTTATTTTACGATCTAACGGTTGGATTGAAAAATTTAAATATAAAACTAAAATAGCTCAAAATTGACAAAAATAGCAAAATTCAATTCAGATAATATTGAGTCAAGATATCACGAGAAAGATCGTAACGAGACGAGTTGAACGAGACTAGTTTCACGGCTTGAGTTAACGGCGGTGAACAAAAACTCCCACAGCGTCTAGCTGCGTTTTTCAGCGATAGTGAGCACCGACGGGACTGGGATCAGTGGCGAAGCTTCGTCTGGCGACGAGCATTCAACTCCGACAACTGGCGGTGCTCGAAGATTGCCAGAGGAGGCTTATCAGCGTTGAGCTGATTTTCAGCATTTTTGCCATTTTCGGCATAGAGAAATTGAAGGAGGAGAGAGAGTGAGCTGAGGGGAGAGTGCAGGTGGCCACGTGTCCGATTTTAAATGGACATTAACAACTTTTCAATAATTATGTTTTTACCACAATTTTGTCAAATTCTCCTCGATTGTCTTTTAAAAATTACAAAATAGCCTAGAATTTCAAAGTTTTATTTCGCTTAAACTCATGATTTTAAATAATCATTTTAATTATTTTTTAATTACAAAAGTGGTAAAAGACCAAAATGCCCTTCTAAAATTTCGGGAGTTTACACTTTATTTCAATCGGATATACATGTATGTAAAAGATTGTTTATGACAAATGAAATATATAAAACGATTTATTATTTTTCAATTTTCGTATGAATATCATTCACTTATTTGTCTACTTGTCTCATTTGTGATTCGTATTCAATTAATACAAAACATAATTCGGCATTGAATGTTCGTTAAATCTGTTCTATGACAATCAGAAATTAATTTGCATACTGGAAAATGATAAATTATTGACGTGTAACTGATTAACGTACAAAAATTAGATACCTATAGGATTCTTGATCAGAATTCTACTCTCTCATTCTTTTCTTCAATTGATTAGTGTTAACTACTTATTAATTTGTTTGTTTTTAAATAAAACGAACATATCTACGTGCTTGGTACTTTTTAAATGTATGCAAGGCTGCAAGGTGATCATATTCATCAAGTTTGATCCATAACCTACAATTTTTTTTAACAAAATAAATACCAGGGTTTTTGGCATATGATTAGACCCTATGTTATTCATAGTTTGGCAAAATAATTCCTAAGTTATTTTTTTTTGACAATTAAATTCTTAAGTTTTAAAAAACTTAGTAATTAAGTCCTTTCTGTTTGTTAATGTTAAAATTTTCATAAAATTGAACATATTTAAGTGAAAGCAATTAGTATTTTCACTAATACTAATTAGTTTGTAAAAGTTATAGAATGAAAGTTTAAGAAAAATTTTAAATTTTTGAAATTTTTTTATATTATGTTTTTGTTTGTGCTTAATTTTTAGTTATTTTCCTTCCAATTTTAGCTAATGCCCTTAAAATATTGATTTTGACCTTTAAGAACCTTGTATGTGACATGAAAATGTTCAATTCTCTCAAATATTTTAACAATTATTAAAATTTTCATAAAATTGAACATGTTTAAGCAAAAGAAATTAATATTTTCACTTACACTAATTAGTTTGGAAAAGATATAAAATAAAATTTTAAGAGAAATTTTAAATTTTTGAATTTTTGAATTTTTATTTTTTTATATTATATTGTTAATTGTACTTAATTTTTAGTTATTTCCCTTTCAATTTCAGCTAATGCCATTCAAATATTAATTTTAACCTGTAAAACCCTTATATGTGACATGAAAATATTCGATATTATCAAACATTTTAACAATTACTTACGAAAAGAACTTAATTACCAAAATTTTTAAAATTTAATTACTTAATTGCCAAAAAAAATAATTCAAGAATCATTTTGCCTATCATGAATAATACCAGGGCCACTCATGCCAAAAGCCTTAAATACCACAAAGTTCAATTGTCAAACTGAATTGAGAATCTTGAAAAAAAAAATAAATAAAAGAAAAATAAAAAAGAAAAGAAAAAGAGAAATAAGAAAACCTTAGAATTAAGCAATATTATTATAGCCGTAAATTGAGGTTAGTTCAGTTAATCTAAAATTTAACTAAAATTTGAGAGATATATATGGGTTAAACCTTAATAATAATAGATGTGTGAATTATCATTTTTCTTTATAATAAATTATAGTTATTAGTTAAGTTTTATTTTATTTTTTTTTAAATAAGACTGCTACAGTAAGCGAAAGGGTTATATTACTCATAATTCATGTACTTAAATTTAGAGTTGGAATAGTGATTCATAATTTATTTCAAAAAAAAAAAAATTTAGAGTTGACCTCGCAGCTTATAAGTTGGAATAGGGACCGCGTTCAAGCCCGATAGATACCAAACAATTTTCTAGATCTTGACATCGTAACACTAGAACGTACGTGTAAAAGGATATGTTCACCACGTATTATCTCAAGCAGAAATAGGAGTAACATCTAGATCGACTAGCTCAACATAGTACATATCTCTATCAACAATGTCTTCTATAGAAATTGTCTCAAGGATAGATACAATATTAAATACAAGTAGGCCCCACCGTTAATTGAAGAAAATATTTCTCCGCGCTAGAGTCGCCTTTCTAGGCAAACCTGTGGGCTGGTATGGTAGAAATGGATCAGGCTCAGCCCAAATTTAGGGATAAGATCAAAATATATTTTAAAAAGTAAAAGGATAGAAAGGCCCCCACCACCGTAGCGGCATGCAGATAAAAATAATTTCTAAAGGCATTAGAGAAGAGCATACAGAGCTTTGAATTTTGTTTGGGTTGAAGCAACTTACTGAAAATTTGATCAAATGGGTTCTCTAATGTCAGGATGGGACTCTCCCGTCTTCGCTTCAAAATCAGGTAACAATCTATTACTAATTTTTCAGTTTCTTTACTTTTAAGTGAAAAAAAAATAAGTACCGAGTATTAATTAAAGGAACGACACGTGTTTGGAGCAGGTACGTATAAGCGAAATCGGTCACTCACCAAAGATGAAATTGCAGCTTATTGGAGATCAAAGCAGAAAACAGTAGAAGAACATCATAAAGACATTACTAGCCTCTCAGAGGGCAAACAACATCAGGTTTTTCATCATAAGTTTCCAACAACGTCTCTAAACCTTTTTTTATTTGTATAAATGGCAAATCATAATAATAATAATTTGGCTAATATATATGTATATATGACAGGAAATTGGCAAAGTTGAAGAGGACTACGCTGGAAAAAGGTATCAAAGATCAAGCTCGTTGCCTCCGGAAAGCATAAAGGAGGTTTTAGGGGAGGACGAGAGTGAGACAAGCGTTGAAAAACTTACCAAGAAAAATGGCTGGTACGTAATATGTAATTTACTTAGCTAGCTAGTTAAGCTGATTATTATTGTTTCAGTACTATATTTAATTAATGTGATATTCTACTTAAAAATCATTGGATTGTACTCTGATAGATATGGAATATTTATAATTTGCAGGTGGACTAGGAGTAACTGGGCCTTCCTAAACGAGCCACCGGTGTCTGAAGGCGCTTCCAACACCTATGTGTCGCAGTACCACGTCGCTAGTTTGGCACCCTCCAAATCACAGCCTCGTGACGGAATCGCAACTATTTAACTAAGTAGTACTATATCTCGTACTACATATCTCACTCCTCATTTCCTACATGTATACATATAGACATGTTTTATGGTCAACCGATCGGTTTGTTTAACATAAAACGGTGTAAGAGCTTTCCAAGCTAGCTACCACTTTGTAAGAGTTAAATGTATGTTATAAGTGTGTACTTGTACAAAGAGTAATTTAATTAGTTTGTAAATATGAATTTATAGATATTCACGATATGCTGCTTCTTGTTTCTCGTTTATTTTTTATTTTTTCATTTTCGTTACAGGTAGTGGAATATTAATGTTATGGCCTTGTGAGTTGTGTTTCAGTAAATAATTAATGGGTTGAGAATGATATGTTCGACGATTTCGGTGAAGTGCAGTTTTAGACTCTATCCAATGTTTCCATTATATGATTCTATATAATAGATTTGTTTTCTACGGAGTTTATTTTAACTCGGTTGAAGTGCAACTATAATCTTCTTATAATAGATTATCATATTATATAATACTGAATACTATATACTATTCATAACATCGGTTATGTTTTGGGTGTTGTAAATATTCTGTCACGACAAATAGTAGTTAGAGTGAGCAGATTTTCCTTTAATCGCTCATAAATCCGATTTGGGTTTTAGTTTTCTTTTACTATCACGGTGTGAAGTAGAATGCAGAATAAGTTTTTAATTTCCTTAATTAATCACATCACAAGATGTATACAATTTATATAATTTAAAACAAATTTTCACACACTACATCACAATATATTCTAAATTTCTTTCAAAAGTAATTTTTTTTTAAAAAAAATGATGTATTCTAAAATCTATAACTTTTCGTTTTCGCTACTGTCACTAATAGTATATATATATATATAAATAATATTTAAAAAAACCATTATCTCATAAAAAAAAAAAGAAAAGAAAAAAAATATACAATTAATATATATAATTATATACATGTATATAAGGGAAAAGTTAGAAACCCTACGTCAAAACCATTTCTTCTTTGCTCCTCGTCCTCTCCCAGCCACTTGCAGTCGCACCTTGAGTTGAAGTCTTTTGGTCACAGAGAACACCATCTCTCTCCAAGCCCATATTTAATTCTTATCGGACACTCTTTAATTCTTAGTCCTCACTCTCACTTTCACTCATTCTACCCTACCCAGGCTTGAAAGCAATCAAGCACCATCGATACCGACGAAAAAGAACCAAATGCCAGTGAAAGCACAATAAAGCTTGTAAGTTTCTTTATCGTCATTTTTTCTCTCTATTTTGTTTTTTTTTTTTTCATTTGAAGCACTTGATATCTATTTATTATTTATGAGGTTGTTAATATGAAATCATGCATGTTTGAGAGTTTGTTTACATTGTATATGTGATACTGTATTATGTTAATCTTTTTAGTTGTTATTTGAAATATGTAAGATAGTTAAGATGGAATAAGAAGGTATCACCAGAGGAAGCCAAGATACCCGTAAAAAATCCAATTCGATCACCCTAATTTACATAAATAAATTGTTAGTATTGATTAATTTTAATGGTAAGTATTGTTATTTTTAAATAAATCGTACCATTTATTTAACATATATATTCAATGTGGTTAATGGTTATATTTCATTGTTTCTTATATTTTTCATATATATTCAATGTGGTTAATGGTTATATTTCATTGTTTCTTATATTTTTCTTGCACTTGCAGGTTAGTGGATAAAATTTGGAGATTCTTAAACAGAGATAAAGGTGACAAAACGGGTCAGTCCGCAGGGGTAAGGTCGGGTTAGGCCTAGATATCCAGCCTAGCCCCTCCAAAAATATATTTTTTACATTTTTAAAATTTTTTTAAATAAATTTAAATATAAATTTTTTTCAATATTTATAAATACAAATTCTCTCATTTTTTTTTCACACTTTCATATTTCAATCTAATTCTAAATAATTTTTTTAAGATTTTTGTTTTAGACTTTTTTTTATCAACTATTCAACTTATATACTTTTTAGTTTGAGCTTATTTAATTATTTATAAATTTTATTAGTAAGAAAAAAAAACATAACATATTATTTATTTTGTTATAAATTTTATTTTTGAATTTCTAATATCTTTAACTAATTATATAAATAATGATATATATTTTTAATTTTTTAATTTTTTTTTAATTTGAACCAAAACGGGTTGGCACAGACTGGTCTGTTTTGGTCCATTCCGGGCTCAGCCTAGCCTAGGAGCACGGGAGGGTCTATAGGTTGGGTTGAGCTCAATTTTTAAAATTCTAACCCGACCTAACCTGACCTATTTTTCTTCCCAAACCCGCTTTGGACACCCGATCTGACCTATTTTCCCACCTCTAGATAGAGAATAAGGACTTTTTAACACTATTATTTTAACTATAATGTTGATTAGAAGAATATTTAAATTTTTGAATATACTTGTGTTCTACTTGATTCTTTTGAGGATTGTTTCTTAAATTTAGTCTAAATTAGTTATAAGGCTCATATTTAGAATCCAAATCGCATAAATCGGACAAATCGCACCACATCAAATCGCATAATGTGGTGTGATTTATTGCGGTTAAGAGATTTTTTTAATCGTAATGATTAAGATTTTTTTTTTTACCACTTTAATTAAAAATTTTCACATATTCTCGCTTAAATTACACTGTACACACCCCTAATAAGGATAATGTTTGATGTATTAATTATTGTACTAAAATTTTAATACCAACACATGTGATTTTTATACCAAAATTTTAATACCAACACATGTGATATGTGATTTGTCACCACTTAATTAATGATATTTAATCTATTTATAATAAATTTTTAATATATTAATTAATCGACGATAATTTATACAGTGTATTTGTATAAAAAAAATTAATAAAAATTAGGATAAAAAATGTTATCCCCTCATAAATAGTTAAATAAATTGTTAAAGTCGACTTTGCAGTAGTGGATTATGGTGGAGATTAATGCGGAAACTGATTGTGACGTCAAATTGATAGGCTTGCCATTTCCTATACCAAGAAGTAAGCTTTAATTTTGTCTCCCACTATGCGTAAATTGAAATCTTCTCAATTCTACGATCCTAATTTAGCGTAAAAAATCTTATATAAGGTGCAATCAAAATTAAGTAACTCACATCAGCCAAAAAAAAAGAAAACTTACATCAAACAGGAATCAATAAAAGAAAAAGGTACAAAATAATGATGAAAATCAAATTAAGGGGATCGATCATGAACCTAAATTCCTTATCAAGTGGTACTTCGAAGGCACATTTATACAGAGGTTTTCTTTTTTCTTTTCTTTTTTAAGACATAATTCATTAAAATAGGGAGGTTAAAAGAGTCATCGTGTGCCTCTCACATACTTTTTTTTTTTTTTTTGGCCTGAACTCACCTACTTGGTTTTAATTTTAACGTCATGACAAATTAAGAACAATATCTTGGCAGGGATTCATGAGAAGTCATCATTTCTATGGGGCTTTATAAACATGAAAATATATTCAAGATGAATATATACCTATGTCCCTTTCACATGGTTGAGAAGAGACCTCTTGTCTTTCTATATTATAACTATTATGAAAAAGATTCCTTGACAAATAAGTGAACGCAAAACAAACTTAATCATGCTTCATCATCATCCAGACTATAATATTGTGGTTGCATCATTATTATTTGCCAAAAAAAAATATATTAAAGTTTAATTTTTCTCTAAATTTAATTATTTTGTTTTGTTTAAAATTACATTTTCATATTTTCAATTTCTGTAAAATTGTTCATTATACATATAAATTGATTAACAAATTTCTCACTAAACATGGAATTTGAATTTTGAATTGAAAATAATCTCTATGGACTAATGTAAAAAATTTATTAAGAATAACTTAAAACAATTAACATAAATCATCTAATTTATACACAGAAAATATAAAATTACAGAAATTTAAAATATAAATATATTATTTTAAATAAATTAAAAGATTATGATTAAAATTACAAAAAATTATACTTACTTTCGTATTTTTTTTGTTTACCGAAAAAAAGAGTTTTTTTTTTTTTTTTTTTTTCAATTATCCCTTATTTCTATTTCCTTACATATATTCTGCAATGCATTCATTAATTGTAATACTATTGTTTACCTTTTTTTTCTGGGATGTTTTTTTTAAAAAAAAAAAAAAAGACTTTGTCAAGTTTTAAATACTTCCTTTACACAAATGTTACAATTATTGTACGACTGTTTATGATTACATTTGAGTAATTCAGGTCATTCATTAAGGTGGGCTTAATGATGTAATTCATGTACGAACCTTAATGAATGGTCATAATTTTTTAATAAATTCTTTAATTTACGCAGCAATTTCTCAATACAATCTCGTTAAGTGGTTGTAGGGATACAGCCGTAATTAACGGTTGATAATTGATCAGATAGGAAAGATGGCCTACAAAAAGTAAGTTTAGAGTGTTTCTGTCCACAGTAAATCATTTAAAATGATTCTCTTTCCTCCGTCTTCTGCTATTCTCCGACTCTCTCTCCTCTCCATTGTTCTTCTTCAACTCTTTTCATTTCTGCACTTCACGGTGGAGATGAAGCTCTAATTAGTTAGTTAAAGACAAAGGTTAAAACAATATACATGCTTCTTTTTCATCTTTCATCATTTTAGTGTCTAGTTTAGTGTTTACACGAACAAAACACTTTCAATTTTTTTTTTGAACGAAACAACTAAAATGTATTGGATTAAATTTAAGCAAGAGAAAAAAAGGGAACTCAAGCAAATCAGAGGGAAGAACCTGATTTTTTTTTTTTTTGTTTCTTTTTTTAATGAAAATCACGATCCATTTATTTTGAAGAAAAAAATAAATCAAAAAATACTAGCTTCCGGAGTTGAAAAACACCTTGTAATCCTTTTTTTCACCTCGTCTTTTTCATCATTTCTGCTTAACCCAAGATCTAATCACGTCCACCATCGTCGATCATTGTCCCATGTGCTTAGCACTACTTCAAACCTTGAACCGACAATCCAAGACAAGATGAAAGATTTTTTCAAAGAAAGAATGAAATTTAAGAGAAGAAAAAGATTTAGCCTTTTGATTTAATGTGAAATTGGGGATTCTTTTTTTATAGATATCTAAAATTAGAGGGTTTATATTTTACATATATCTAATTAAAGCTCGGGAGTATAGGTCATTTAATCGAAGATAAAGAAAACGAGAAATCAATATTTTTTATTTTTTTTTTAAACAAAAAATATTAATTATATTTCACTTCGTGCACCTCATCTAATCTAAGACATCTTGATTTAGATCCAACGGTCATCGAAAAAAATTTAGTGGTAGGGTCAAAATAGGGGATTATACAGTAGAAATCCCCTAATTTATGCATTTACATAGAAGTTTTTATTTTTTTTCCCCTTTTTTTTTTGTTTTGGCAAACAAATTTGGTCTGTTTTGATTATGAAAAGTCACCACGTTTACTGTGACTCATTTGGTCTTTCTGTAGTACTGGGCGGTTGTTGTGGTTACATCAAAACCGAACACGATGTGATGTAGGCTGTAGCCTGTAGCTAATATTTACTTCCGCTCTGGTAAATGATTTTTTTCTTTTTTTTTGGTGTGGCATCGTAGACAATATGATCGAGTTGGGTCCACCTCCACCTTCACTTGACTTTGCAGGGCCTAAATTCAGTTTCCAACTCTCATGTGCTGTGACTTGTACGGAATGATTGGGAGACGGATGTTAAATGTCTTCTATGGTAATGTCACGGCGATATAACGGAGGTCATCCTCGGCCTTTTGCGGATAAAGTTGGTAATGGGCCTAATTTCGGGATGGCCCCAAAACCGTGAAACTCACAGGGAAAGTGGACTAATATCACTTTCTTATGAGTATTTGAAAAATGAGTCATATAAAAGTATTAGATTATTGTGTGATGAGTGTCACACTATCTATAATTATTGATTGATTATATAAAAATTATGAAATTTATTGTCACACAATACTTTTGGCTGTCATTTTAGTCGAAAATATTCTGAGTCGCCTTCTCTTTTCTTTTTTCAGCTTCTGGATGTTTTTGGATCGTAAAACCATCTCCAATGCATTTATACTAAATAGGATGTGCTATTATTAAATTTTGTACACACTTTTTAGGTTTTATTTCAATGCATACATTTTAAACAATGCTATTTTGTATTTAAATACTACTTTTATTTACAAAATATATATTTTTTACAATGAAATCTTATTATTTTATCGTTTAGTTATTAATCATAAAAGTTCCACTAAACTTACCAAGTGTGAATAATTTTTTTTCCATTTCATAAAATAAATGAGTAGCAAAGTAGTGAAAGATAACTATAATTTATAGAAATTTAATGAGGGAAATTGTAAATAAAATAAAAGAAAAAACGTATAAATATATTAATTTGGTCATATTATAAAATGTACATATATTTTAGATTTAAAAATAACGACAATACTGTAAATTTTAAGCCACGTTATAATGTCAATAATGTAAATTCAAACATATATTAATAGCAATATTGTAAATTCAAATACACGCTGCAACGAGAATATTGATAAAAATTATGTTAAATATAATACGTTATTGCAAACACAGTTTGAATCGTCTTAAAAAGTATGCTAAATATAATATCGGCAGGAGTATTAGCACCCATTGGAGATGCTGCTCAAGAGCTCAATATCTTCTCTTCGCATCTATCAAAACAAGTTAATCAATAACGAACTGAACATAATGAGATATCGGGAATAAAATCCTGTAAAGTCCGGGTTACCCTTCACCTAACCACTATCCTGAGTTAGATACAAAGGGGTAATGTCGACATTCCGCAAAGCAAACGTTTCAAGAGAGTACAACAACCAACATTTTGCGGGCCGTTTAAGCGACTCATATTGCCATTGCCATCATTTATCACCATCCAATTGTTTAATTGAATATTCAAAAAAAAAGTCAACGAGTACAAGTGACCACTGACCAATTTTCTCCATTTATCAACGTAAGGTATGGTTTAACAAGAGGGTTATTAAGGTAATTTACCCTTTCCTCTCGTCCATAAAACGTGCTGATCATCTAAACATAGCCTATAATATACTTGAGTAGTACTAGTTTGTTGTTAGAAACTCTTATAGCTTCGTTTGCCAAAGAGAAAAAGGGAAGAGAATTTTAATGGCTGATCAGAAAAGCAAGGTTTTGATTATCGGAGGCACCGGCTACATCGGCAAGTTCGTGGTGGAAGCAAGCGCCAAGGCCGGACACCCCACATTTGCTCTGGTGAGGGAGAGCACAGTGAATGACCCCGTTAAAGGGAAACTCGTTCAGAAATTCAAAGATTTGGGTGTCACTTTGCTTCACGTACGTATAATATCGCTATGTGACCGACTGATACCTTAATGTATATACTTTATTTAATGTCAGATTAAGTAAAATGGTTACATGGGAGGGATGATATATTATGGATAATGCAGGGTGATCTGCATGATCATGAGAGTTTGGTTAAGGCGATCAAGCAGGTTGACGTGGTGATATCAACGGTTGGTCACATGCAGATCGCTGATCAGGTCAAAATCATCGCCGCCATTAAAGAAGCTGGTAATATTAAGGTTGGTGTCTCATCTCTCAAAACGTTAATATAAACTTATTCTTAATTTCCCCTGCTTTTACAGTTTATTTTTGTGATTTACTTTTAACTCTCTGAAACATTTTATCTGATTTCAAAAAAGAAACATCTATCTACTAATGTACGCCTAGTATACATACATATGCTATGTGTCATGACTCATGAGTTATATTCTTCCCGGGCTAAGTAATGTTGTTTAATTTGTTGCCTCGTACGGCGCCATATAGATATAACAGAACCTAATTGATACAAGGAATATGACCTGTTATTAGTGGCATAATATTGCAGATGACATGGTCCATATATGAATTTAAATGGTCAATTTGTTACTACTGTGTGTATGTTAAACTATCAAGTGTACATGATCATAAAGGTGAAAAATATTTAGGTTTAGCCGGTAAAGGGTACATATACCTGATATGCATATAAATATGTATAAATATATATATATATATATATGCATGGCAGGACCTAATAAATGGGATACTTCTGTTTTCTGAACGTATGGATACAAGATATATAGTTGGATAAAATTAACCACCAGGAAGAAATGAAATCTTCGAGTCCATATAATAATAAAGTTATAAGTCCCTACAGATGTTTGGTGATACGTACGTATAGGCGCAATTCTCATGCGGATTTCTTAAAGAAATTTTCAGTTTCCGGACCTTTTTCTCTCTTTCTCTAAAAAAGAAGGATTATTTCCCATAATTTCTCATGATTTTGATGAGAAGCACTTATGACTAATTTATTCATTCCAGAGATTCTTCCCATCGGAGTTTGGAACCGATGTGGATCATGCCAATGCCGTAGAGCCTGCGAAATCTGTATTCGTGGTCAAGGCCCAAATCCGGCGTGCGGTTGAGGCTGAAGGCATACCTTACAGTTACGTGGCCTGCAATTACTTCGCCGGCTATTTCCTCCCCACCTTGGGTCAACCAGGAGTCAGCGCTCCTCCTAGAGACAAAGTCATTATCTTAGGCGATGGAAATCCCAAGGGTAAACTCTTCCACATGTTAATCTCTCTGGATGTAGTTCTAAGAAGAGTTAGTTATGTCAGTCACAATTGTTTTTTGCATTTCTGTCTTTTGATTACGGTTTTGCACTGAAAATATTCTCTGACAAAACACTTGTTAGTGCTAATACTATCTTTTTCAATTAGTCATATATTATCTCAAAATTGAGTTGAGATATGAATTGAAGATTGGTTAGAACTAATTGTGTGATTGTTTGTGTTAGCTTTGTTGTGACATATACTCCTTATTTTGTAAGTTTGTATTCTCTTTCTTGTTCTAATTTGGGATTATATATATATATATATATAGCGGTTTTTAACAAGGAAGAGGACATTGGAACATACACCATCAGGGCTGTGGATGATCCAAGAACCTTGAACAAGGTGCTCTACATCAAGCCTCAGAAGAACACACTCTCATTCAATGAGCTCGTAGCTATTTGGGAGACGAAGATTGGCAAAACTCTTGAGAAAATCTATGTTTCAGAGGAGCAACTTCTCAAGGACATCCAAGGTCAACCAATAACCTTATTTGAATATTTTTCGAATTCTAAATATATCATATGAAAGATTACTAATAATTTACTTTGTCTCTTTCTTTTTTTCGGTTGGATTGATTATTTGATTTTTGGTTTTCAGAGGCTCCAGTTCCAATCAACGTGGTGTTAGCAATCAACCACTCGGCCTTTGTGAAGGGAGATCATACCAACTTTGAAATTGAGCCATCATTTGGTGTGGAGGCTTCTGAGCTCTACCCTGATGTCAAGTACACTAGTGTTGAGGAATACCTTGACCAATTCGTTTAAGAGACTCATGAAAACAAAATCCAAACTCTTTTCTCATTATTAAATTAATCATCCAAATAAATATGGTAGACACTTTTATTTGCTATTCGAGCGGATGAGATGAGTGTAAGATGAGTGCTTGTGCTTGTCACTGTTTTCTTTCTTCCATGTGTACCTTGAGCTTGTATTATCTAGTTTTTACATTATATATATAAATCTACTCCAACTATTGTTATTGGCTTTCTTGTCTCGTTTACATGCTTTTACTTCCAAATATAATGTAATATATGTATGTATATATTTATATGTAAAGAGTTGGACAAATGTTTGTACAGTAATAGGACGATAGCAAAACAGAAGAAGAGACATAGAAATGACTGCTTGGATTGGGAAGACAGGGTTAGTTCAGTCTTCCTTAAATGACTGCTTGGATTGGTAAGACGGGGTTAGTTCAGTCTTCCTCACCCATCGTCATCAAAAAGAAAAAGTGTAATAAATAATTTCCACTTTTCGGGCCCCATTACCAATTGTTAAAGCTAAATTATTATTTTTTTTTTCACGTCTTTTTGTATATACATATATAATATATATGTAACATTTTTTTTAAATATCGTGGAAAGCATACTTGATACCTAAATTCACAGAACAAAATTTTCATACAAAAGGAAAACGACGTGAAACCAAGAAAAATAATCAGAGGATCAAAAGCCAAACAACGTGCCAACGACCACATCAATATATAAAACAAAAGCTAATAAATAAATAAAGAATAATGGAGTTTGGTATTCAGGACCATACGAAGTTGTGTGTAAAACATTCTTGGTATAGATTATAGCCTAGGACTTAGGAGAGCTCCACAGAGTTGGATGAGCGGAACATAAATATTAAATTTTTCTGCAGTAAAATCCAGGCTCTCAATACAATAAAATGATCTGGATTCTTATGAGTTACGACTTAGAGTGTAAGAAGGAAGAAGTTTCAAGGCCTAGCTAGATAGACCAATGATCTTGATCAATTTCATATTGACATTGTCTCAACATCAATCATTAAGGAAACATTGTCATCTGAGGTATCTAAAGCAATCTTTTCTGTGCTAAGATAAAGACAATACTGAATTAGCCGTTCAACCACTTTATCGGAAACAGACAGAACAAGCTTACTCTTAAATAGCTTCCACAAATAATTTATTTTCATTCGAGCATTTATAAAACCTCGATGATTAACAAATGCCTAGTCGTGTCATGAGTACAAGCTTGTTTATTTTAAGACAAGAATTTTATTAATGAATGCTTCTACCAAGGTCGTTTCGTTAGCCTCTATTCCTATCTTCTTTCCAATACAATTAGAATATCGGATATCCCACCTTTAAGAAAATTAATATCCGTCTTCATAAAATGGAAATGAACTGCATTTAACTGGTATACTAAAGTATATACAATCACGATATTTCTCACCTCTTTTACATTATTCTTCGTATGATGAGTCTGATATTTGGCTCAAATTATAGCTCACATAGACAAATAAATACTCAAAAAGAATCTGTATGACTTTGTATTTATGAAAGCTCAAACCACACCAAGTCTGGTCTTATTGACTACCAATTTCATTGATTCAGAGAAGACCTTGCCAAGATAAGTTTTTCTATTTCTGGGAACATTGACAGAGGGTGCCGGAGCTGGTGCTGGGGCCGGTAAATTTGCCAAGCTTGTTGGTGTTCTTATCGAATGTTTCTCCGCCATAATTCTTCTTACCTTAATTTCTTCACTTTTCTCCTCTGTCAAAAGTTTGAATTAAAATGAGTTAATCTTAATGTAACAACAGGTTTCAAGCTAAACTACCAACTCCTAAACATATGCATATGTATACATATATATTATATACAAGACCAAAAACAAAAAGGAATGGAACTTCGTTTTAGACTCCTAGGAATTCTTACCATTTAAGTGCTGAGACTTCGAAGACTCGGACAAGTGAACAAGTGTGGGGGTGATAATAGTGAGCAAAGCCCAGAAGAAGAATATCACAACAAAGGTTCTGCCACTCATTTGTGGGATTTTTTTGGGGAGAGGAACAGGCCTTTTAGGCTTGGCAAATGTCTTGAGAGGGTTTTAAATGCTAATTCTAGGACGAGTTGTTGTTATGGGTGGGGGAGGATGAAAGGAAGGGGGAGCGGACCTTGAAACATTAGCTGGCCATGTTTCATGATCATTGCTATTATAAAATTCGAATTCTCTGTTTGCATTTGGATTATTTAATATGATTCTATATGCAAAGTCAAGTATTTTAACAAATAAACTTGTGATTTTCATTGTTCAGTTGTTGGAGGGTTGTTATACCAATTGGGTGTTTGATTGGACATCTACCTGGCATCTTAAACCCCAGGTCAGAACCTGCTTCAGCTCGAATTAAAGTGCTTTCTCACGTAGTCCCGCTGCCATATTTTGTCAACGGTTAATTTCGTTAGAGGAGTTTTTCCAAGCCACCTGAGTCAATACATACTTTTCCATCGTCGGAATGAGTGGCATAGATTTTACCGCACACGTTACACGTGTAAGTTTTGTCTTGCGAATTAACAAATTAAAAATAGCTCATCATTCTGAAACCACAATCAAAAACTTATCAGAGACACCATAACCAACTTTTCCCTATGAGCTAACCTGTTTTCTCTCCTACATTTAGATATGAAACGCATTCTTTGCGTCATTCGGCGTAGTGGATGGTAATGGAACCAGCCAAAGTCACTTTCACACTAAAAAATAAAATTACATGGCTGATTCTTTAGTGTTATCAGATCTACAGTACATCAGCTATAATAATTTTCACAAGAACACTATGCAAAGTGACAAGGTTACATTTTAATAAGAAGTGACAATGCAAGAACAAGAGAGATTGGTCGCACCACATCTTAGCCTGTGGAATTGAAAATCATATAAAAAGTTCTCTCCCTTTTGTTCAGACAAACTGAAAATTTCAACATGTTTATCTACAACGGGTCCCCTATTGGGTGGAAAATAAAGTGAGATAATTATGATCCTATGATATATATTGAGCTCCGGGTACAATAGAAGGATTACAGGACACGAAAATATCATCCCCAACTTCTCTTCCTCTGGCTATGGAATCATTCCCAACTTCCAAATGGAATGTTACAAATTCAACAAATATAAGCAAGAAACACGCATTTGTGAAAACAAATTTAACGAACAGTTCCAACGCTACACTTCTTTCTCCTGTCCCCTAAATGTCAAACGAGAGCTTCAGTCTTTATTCTTGATGCCACTGCTACTGGCAGCGGACTGCTTCCCTGTGTACCTCTGGCAACAACCAAGAAGACAAGTAAATATATTACACTAAGATGAGTAAGCAATTTCAACTCAGCCCCGCAAAAAATAAAAGTAAACAAAATAAAATTCATTGCTGATCATTAGACACGAAACAGAGGGTGAATGATAACGTTCTGAAGCGCTAACCTGCTTTCCAAAGCTGAATGGTACATATTTATACTTAATCATGTGCATGATTTGGCGCTTCATTGTGAGGACAAACAGAACAATCCAATAGCAAAGAAGAATAGGCCAGAAAACAGGGACATCAAACACAGAAAAGAAGGTCATCAGAAAGGCTACGCAGAAAGCCTTTGAAATAGCATACCTGAAACCACAAGAATCAAAAACCCGAATTGAGCCTCACGACATTCTAACACATAATTTCAACATTGAAGCAGGGAGCAACAAGTGACATGAGGCAGCATCCTCGTTGCCAAACAAAACTCTTAATGAGAAGTGTAAACACTTTACCATGAAACATTATGTGGCCGAACAACCACTTGTATAACAAAAAATAAAATACAACAAAGGAAGCAGAATGGTATGTATAACTAATCATCGTAACAGGAGTTTCTAGATTACCAAAACTTAAACTCAGGAAGCCGGCGAATGAAGGGCTTAAACTCGTCCGAGCCTCGGGTCGGCAATGAAGCGCCATCCAAGACCTCAAGCTCTGGATCAACCTTCGGCGACAAAAATCCGATCAAGAGATTCAATATATAGATTCCTAGGCCATAGGAGATGATGTAAAACCCTTGAACATAGTAAACTCGCAGCACATAAATTGCAGCTGCAGCAAGAGTCCCCAGCCACCTCTGTACTGGATGAGGGGTAGAACGATCCAAATAGTACTGAAATGCCCTCGAAAAATCGGTTCTCCACTTGGCAAGAGGCACCGCATCGGAGGCAGCATTGCCCTCAACTCCTTCCATGAAATGTTATCCTCTAACCTGCCTGCAGTGCAGAAAAATTAAAAAAGGAATATAGCTAAACTAAATGACCGACACAAGAGATCATACTCACTGTTTGTTTCCTGAGAAAATAAGAAGGTAAATTGGAAAGTCATTCTCCAAAGTAGATCCTGTACAGTCTATTTTAAGGTTCTCTTGTACTGAAAACACTTATATTCACCCATACACCGACACAACAGAGAAAATTATCGAGTTTTTTAGGACTTAATTGACTCAAAATCTAATTTTTCACTTTACTCACATCACCAAAAAAAAAAAATCGTAGAATTTTTTTTTAATTTTCTTATTTCAAATTTAATTCAAGATTCAGAAATAGAAACTCCATAGAGCAAAAAAATGAAATAAAACAGACATTAACGATTAACAACATAGCAAGAAAAAAACTAGGGTTTGGTTTATATAACTGAATCACTACATGATCACAGTATAGCGCCGAGGAAAATCATTGAATCAAGAACAATATACAAATTTAAACAAATTGAAAAGCTAACCTGGAGAAAATACGAAATTAGGGTCAAAGAACTATTCGAAGCCGATTACAGATTGATTTTGATGATGAAGACTGTGAATACACCTGTAGAGATATATTCAAAACTGTTATCTATATAGTGATTTGAGGTCCAAGAACGAAGAATTTCCCTATTAGGTTTATATCTTTCTGCGAATATTTTCTCAGTGCCCAAACAACAACAAGAACTTCCCAAGAAAATATCGAACTTTGCTCCCAGACAAAAACCCGGTTTGGGTTTGGACCGCTTAAGACACGAAACGCACCGCTCTGATCCCAACTCTGAGACACGTTAAAACGCGCCCTCTTCATGTCGTTTTGTTTACAGTCGGGGGACTTTCTGGTCAATTTAACCTTTGGTACGAAAACCCCAAATTACCCTCCCAAGGTTTTGGGATATTCTAAACCTACCACTGGGACTGGACGAGACTTGAAAAGGCTCCAAAAACCCCAAACGGGTCTGTCATTTTGGGTGTTTGGGAGGCAATAAAATTTTTCAGACAAGGAAGGAAGGAAGGAAGGAAGAAGAAGGAGATGGGAACCCTAGGGAAAGCAATCTACACTGTTGGATTTTGGATTCGAGAGACTGGCCAGGCCATTGACCGCCTCGGCTGCCGCCTCCAAGGAAACTACTACTTCCAAGAACAGCGTAAGCTTCTCCTCCTTTTCTGTGCCCTAGATCCCATTTCAAACCCTAGTTCTGATTCTTCATGTGCTTCAGAATCTTCGAATTTCTTCTGTCTTGTTATTGGATCAAGGTTTCGTGCAAATGCTATTGACAATTGTATGTTGGTGTGGCTCACATTTTCTTTGACCTATATGCCAATACATTTTTGTTTTCCTTCTCTGATAATTGAGCTGCGAATGTGAAATAAGGTTTGGGCGTGAAGCAATTTCTGGAGAGATGAGGCTGTATTTTCTGTCTGATACCATTTTTTCTTTCTTCGCTTAATTTTTTTTTTTTTTTTTGTGAGTGTTTTGTATTACAAGCTCCAGATTATGCTTCGTCGGGATTGAGCTGTGGGATTTTTTTGGGGCGGTTAGGAAAACCTAAATGATGTAGTATAGTTGATTCTGTCGCATAAAATGAAAGTAGGTCCTCCAATTGCCAATATTGATGTATTAAGGATGTTAAGACGGGAAATTATGCTTCTTTGGAAGGTTTAATAGTTACTGGAATGTCAAAGCATTCGACTCTTTCAATGTCGTTAGGGAGATATCTCATTGTTTCAATATGTTATGTTGGTAGTGGACTCTCTCAGCAAAAACCCAAGGTGGGACTTTGTGATGTACTTGCCTTCTTGGTTGGTTGTCCACTGTAATGTGTCTCTAGCATTTCCTTCTTACTTATTTTTTGTAACTTCCTGCATCTAGGCTGCTTGGCCTTTACCCTGATTGGTAAACTTGTGTTGGAGTTGTCTTTTAAATTTTGTTCTTTTTATTTTCATCTCCTGTCAAAGTTTGCTCTTTGTGGTGTCTAATATATAAGGCTTGCTTGGCAACATTTATGTTTATTGTATTTAAGAGTAAAATGAATGATATAGATGTCTCTAAAATATTTGAGAAATCTTCCTCATCCATTTCAATTTTAACAACGATAGACATAAAACATGAATGTTGCCAAACAAGCCAACTCTGATTTGTGCTATGTTTGTTGTTTTGCGTGTTTTCTGTTATTGCTGTACTCATGTCACCATTATCATGATCCACAGTGTCTAGGCACCGGACTTTGATGAACATATTTGATAAAGCTCCAGTGGTTGATAAGGATGCATTCGTGGCCCCAAGTGCCTCAGTCATTGGGGATGTTCTAGTCGGAAGAGGGTCATCTATTTGGTATGGATGTGTTCTGAGAGGTAAACGAATCTTCTGATATGACATTCATTGTATCACCATTAAATTTCTTGACCTTTTGGTTTTCTGAAGGATATAAGGAAATCTTACCCTTTAATGCTTTTTATTTGTAAGATAAGATCCTGCGTTTCATCAAGATCAACAGTCAATTTTCTTCTCAAAACAGTGTCTGTCCAGGAGATATTCTTTAGTTCAGTTTTATTACTTGAATCCCCTTGATTGGCTAGATTGGCTTTTAATTCTATCCATGGGATTCTTCGGGAAGTATATGTTCTATCTGTTGCTAATCCTACAAACCTATTGTACGTAGGTGATGTGAACAGCATCAGTGTTGGATCTGGCACTAACATACAAGATAACTCCCTTGTGCATGTGGCAAAATCTAACTTAAGCGGGAAGGTTTTACCAACTATTATTGGGGACAACGTTACTGTAGGTGAGTAATATGCTGTCAGTTTTACCTCTGAAGGGCTTCTGGGTGTGAAATTCTTGAAGGATTCTGATTGGGATATGTAAACTGGGCAGGTCATAGTGCCGTTTTGCATGGCTGCACTGTTGAGGATGAGGCCTTTGTAGGCATGGGAGCAACACTTCTTGATGGAGTAGTTGTTGAGAAGCACGGCATGGTTGCTGCAGGAGCTCTTGTGAGACAGAATACACGGATCCCTGCTGGAGAGGTGAGACTGAAATGCACTGTCTAATCTTCAAACACCAGTGCCTGACTATTATGAACTGTAATACCATCAGTAGTTCTTGAATGTTGATTGGGATTGATGATCATCACAAACAGTGATTAACACATTTTAAATTATTTGGACCTGTACATGTCAGGTATGGGGAGGTAATCCAGCAAAGTTCTTGAGGAAGCTGACTGATGAGGAGATAGCCTTCATCTCTCAGTCAGCAACAAACTATTCCAACCTTGCACAAGTCCATGCAGCTGAGAATGCAAAACCTTTTGATGAGATCGAGTTTGAGAAGGTTCTCCGCAAGAAGTTTGCTCGTCGAGATGAGGAGTATGACTCGATGCTGGGCGTTGTCCGTGAAACTCCCCCAGAGCTTGTTCTTCCGGATAATATCCTACCAGACAAAGCACCAAAAGCTTCTTAAAATGATTTTCATCTGTTTCTCTTTCTTCTTTTATCATTTATATTTTCTTCTTAAATTTAAATTTGACTTTTTGACATCTAAGGTATGTTTCTTCTCATGTGCAAATACATGGAAAGGGGATCGCTTTCTTTTCCAATAATACCCGACATGTTTCAGGGCAGAATTATGGCTCTTTTTCTAGCTGTTGGCTCTACCCATCCTAATTCCTATGGTTTTTATAATCTCTTTTCTGCATGGATTGAAAACAAATGACATTAAGCAGCATCAATGTATGTTGGTTTGCCTTCTTTGTATCTAAAGATAAGTCTTTGAACTAGAGGATTTTGTTTTTCTTTCCTTGTATGTACCTAGTTCAGAGCGATGGCAAGCCAAAACGTGCTCTTATGCTCAAAAGCTTCCACGTTCCATTTCTGGTAACCGGTCGGTCTTTGCACAACACCTTAACAGGTCCAAGCTAAATTAATGGGGAAATCAGACTATATACAACTTTTGGGGGGGGAAGTCTGAAAAATACGATTTACGGACTTGGATATTTTGAAAAATATGATCTCCTTTTATTTCTATGCGGCTAGACAGGTATACGGCAGGGATAAAAAATGGAAGGGGTTTTGTTGCCCGCTCCGCTGATTAGCACGCGCCAGATGACTGTCAGCGTAAGGCCTCACGCAATTTTTTTTTTAATATATATATATGTCAAATTGAGATTTTTAGGGTATTCTAATTTGGGCCAGAATTTCATCTCACGGTTATAATAATATTAGTGATTTTATAAAAAAAAAAAATTGTAATCAATGCCTATATAAATATAGAAAGATATTTATGTCCAAAAAAAAAATCTGTAACTTGTTGGTGACATTTTTTTTTCAATTCCTTTTTCATTGATTTTTTTTTTGTTTTTATTCTCATTCTCATTCCATTTTTGTATTTTTATTCTTGTACCTTATTGTATACAGGTTTAATTTTCTTTCTCTTTTTAAATTTTTCCTACACATATGCTCTTTTTTTTTTTCCCTAGACTAACTAATTTAACTAATTTTTTTCTGTATACTAATTATGTTAACAAATTATCTATTTCCTTTTTTTTTTGGTGATTTCACCTATAACTATCTTATTTTTTAAAAACTAATTTTCTTTAATGTATAACTTATCTAGTTGATAAATTCTAATTCTCTCTCTCTCTCTCTTTTTGTTATTTGACGTGTTACATTTTTTTTTTGACTTACACGTTTTACATATTTAATTATCTTAATATTTTCTTTTATTTTACTTGTGGACTTATTTTAACATAGGATAACGATTATTTCAAAATAATAATAATACTAAACAATATTAACAACAATAAAAAAAATAATAATAAATAAATAAAACAATAGGTTTGATTTCTCTCTAACCTTATATGTATTCTCAAAAACAATACGGACTAATCTTCTAAATCAACATTTAATTATCGTGTAGGGTTATGGATAAATGGACAAGAAGTTATTATTGAATAAATTAAATATTAATTATTCATGCGGCCCTTAATAATTTGATCGTGAGATGTTCAAATTGTTTTTCCTCCATGAGGTCATGCGTTTCTAACTAATGTTCTAAGCATTTAATTAATATGGAAGCCAATTTTCATAATAATAATAATAATAATATGGAGGCCATGCATTTAACGAATTTTCTCACCAATATAATAGAAAAAAAAATTAAAATATATTTCTTTGGTCCCATACTTTCCCCTAAACAGTTAATAATAATTTTCTCGTATAATAATTAATGAGAGCTTATTCTAAATGACAAATGCATACACCTATCAATTTATTATTATTATTATTTTAAAAAAAGAGTGCATCACTTTAGCTTAATATCATCTATTATAAAGTGAAATGAATAATTATAATGGAGTAAAATAAATAAATAAAATGAATAATTAAACTGATATTTTTTCACATTACATTATATAATATAATCTATGATAGAATATTTAAATTCATACGAGAGTGTAATATTTACAACAATGATGAAGACACGATTGAAGAGTTAGCATTTTTTTTTTTACAAAATATTATTTGCCTTAGTTGGTGGCCTAGTTATCAATTTAATATATTATACATAAACATACATATTTTTAATATATAACTTAATTATATTGATGTGAATATATAGTCATTCTAAATGAAAACGAGGAATATAAATCATCATTAATAAATTTTAAAAATGATTAATTTTAAAAAAGATTGACTTAGAATGATATTAACACAAAAAAAAAAGCTTACATAGGATTAATAGAAGGCCTATATATGTAATTATTCAATAAAATTAATAAGTAAGTTTACTTTGTACCACGTTGTAGGTGAGTCTTTTAGTTCACATCAATTGATTAGTATCATCGATAGAACGATGGACTTATACCTGACATAGTTGAAAAAATAGTAATTTAAATAAGTTTTAATCCAAATGTTACTCTTTTTTAGCTATTTTGGTTGAGTAATGAGATGTTGTACACTTTATAATGAGTTTTTTTTTTCTTTTTCATATTTAGAATTATCAATGTAGATTACATGCAGTTTTGCTCACTCTTCTTACTCTAAAGAGAACAGAATATGAGAAAAACTAATTTGGGGTAAAATGACTTTTTTTTATGTATTCTCTTAAAATTAACTTTTTTAAGAGTATTAAAGAAATCTTAACCTATAGTCAAGACTTTGTTGATCATGAAAAACTCTTATATAATGGTGTTCTAGTGGTCAAAAAAACTCCCGAATATGGGTTAAGATTGACACGGTGACTTTCAAAAATGTCATTTTAGAAAAAATTCACAAAAGGATTTTTTAGCCCAAGTTAATCATACCTATAACATTTTATCTTGCTCTTAAAGTGTCTAATGGGCTTTTTCGACCTTTGGAATTATAAGTATTATTAATATTATTTTTCTCATGGAGTTACATGCATAAATAGATGCAAGTATTAAAGAGTTTGATTCGATAATGAATCATATATGAAACGGGATATTTTCTTATATTTTAGTCATACATATCTGAACGTATTAAATTCAATAATAATAATCATAGAAAGCTAAACATTTTTTAATGACACATAAAAAGCTAAACATATCAAACTCAATAATTAGTTGTCCATATATATATATATCATATTTTGGAAAATATATATATCAAATGTATATTATTTTTCATAAAAAATATATAATAATCGTTTGTAAAATATTTGGAAAAACCAAACGTTTGATATAATAATTGTTTTTGATGTGTTATGAAAAAAATGACTTTTTTGATATATATATATATATATACACGAATTATTAAACATTTTTATAATATATTTTCTTTTTTTTTAAGGGAACTAAGCGTGTATTTGGTTTTAAAAAAATAACTGACGGTCTATTTGTTCTAAACAAACCAACTTTGCTTCTAAAAAAACGTGTATATCCAAAAAAAAAAAAATTAAAACCCAAAAGCTAACTGTTTTATATTCTAAAAAAAATCAAAATGTTTTCCTTAAAAAAAAAAAGACAGCCGTATATATCAAACTATTCAGTACTAATAATTTTGATAAAAACTTTTTCTTAAAAAAACCATTCCAATTTTTTTTCCTTAAAATGTCTTATTGGAAAAAGGATTCTCTAAAAGATTGGAATGGAATAGAATGGTTATAGGTTAAAATGACTTGCAATAATAAATTATTTTCAACTTGGTCAAAATACTCATTTATAAAGCAAAAACAAAAAATTTCATTGAAACATATATATTAAATATGTTGTTATATATTATTTCAAATTCTTTAAATATTTTATTGTCTTTACTTTTTCTTTTCCTTTTTTGTTTCGTTTTCTTTTATATGTTCTTATTTGTTTTTTATTTTTTAATGGTCAAATTATTTATTAAACTTTCTTGGAATAACTTTTTTTTACTTATTTTCATATAAGTTTATTTTAAAAAGGAAATAATCCTAGCATAGTCTTTTTTTTTTTTTTTAAATTAGATTTTATTTTATTCTCATAATAAAATAAAAATAGGTAACAAAATTTTGAAACTATATTAGTCAGCATAATATATACAATGGTATCAAAACTTAAATCTTTCAACACACGAGAATTTTTTCCGATTATCGATAGTCCCTTTCTTAGTTACTGAATCAACTACCAGGTTATCTATAGTCTCTGAGAAATTGAAACTAGAGTTAATGATCATTATTATAAATTTTGTAACTATTTTTTCGAAAAATAAAAATAGTTACATAAGTATCCGACACTTTTACTGAGAGCAAGTATCCTACCAAGTTATAAATATCACAAAAATAGAGTATCATGGGTGTTTCTAATAGCAAATATTATCATAGGTATCATAAAAAATTACCAATAGTACTAGAGACTACAAAAGAAAAAAAAAAGTGTTGAAAAAAGTTAGAATTTGTGTGCTAACAAGTTACTTATGGTATCTAAACAAGTTACTTGAAATATATCAATAAGATACTTATGGTATCTCGAAAATTGGAATATAGAGGAAGAATTAGACGCTTCATATTTTAAAGGGGAAAAATACATAAGTTTACCTATGGTATCTTATTAATTTACCTATGGTATTTGAGAAATGAGAATGAATGTCTTTGAATTCTTGATTAAAGAAATAAAAACAAAAACAAAAGATTGCAAGGATACCATAGGTATCCTACTAGTTACTTTAGTATTAAGGGGAGGAAAAAAAAAAATACAAAGATACTATAGGTATCTTACTGATTACTTTATATATCTAGAAAATATGAAGAGTTACCATAGATATTGTACACTCTATTTACTTTTAGCACATAGATCTTGAAAATAAATTTATCATTATAGGTATCTTGTCATGTTATTTGTAGTATCTTATCATGTTATTTGTGGTATCTTAACATGTTACATATTGTATCAATTCAGTGGTATCTTAATATGTTTCCTATAGAATCAATCTAATAAATTAAATAAAAAGTGTTATCATAATGTGTCTTATGATGTTATCTATTGTATCAATATACTGTGGTATACTGTCTATAATATCAATTTAGTAAATTAGAATGGGAGTATGGTCGTTCCTTATTGTAAAAAATAATAAATAAATAAAATTATCATAGGTATCTTACTAAGTTACCTATAGTATTAATTTAGTAAATTATATTAAAAAAATGTTATCACTTGGTATCTTAAGTTATTATAAAATTATCTATAGTATCAATTTAGTAATTAGAATGGAAGTTTAGCTGTTCTTTATTGTGAGAATATAAATATATATATATATATATATATATATGTGCATGTGTCTATATCATAAGTATTTTATCATGTTGCCTATAATATAAATATATATATATATATGCATGTGTCTATATCATAAGTATCTTATCATGTTGCCTATAGTATCAAACCAATTTAGAAATTGAGCTTAAAAATAACTTTTAGTATCACAACAGATTATTTATCGATTCCCTAAATTAGAATGAGACTTTAGAGTTCTTCTTATTGAAAATAATAATTATTATTATAATTATAATAGCAAGTATCTTATAGGTTACGTACGGTATCCAATAAAATTCGAAAGTAAGCTTAAAAATTACATTTGGTATTTTAACATGTTATTTACATTATCAAATCAGAATTAGAATGAGACTTTAGAGTTCTTCTTATTGAAAATAATAATAATTATTATAATTATAATAGCAAGTATCTTATAGGTTACGTACGGTATCCAATAAAATTCGAAGGTAAGCTTAAAAATTACATTTGGTATTTTAACATGTTACTTACATTATCAAAAGGTGAGAATGATATTTTTTAAGTGCTTCTTATAACTTAAAAAAAAAAAGTGAACAAACCAACAAACTTGGAAGTTAGGGTAATTAATCTACTAGCTCCTTACAGTATCTATAATATTAGGTTAAGAATTGACCGTTGGAAAAAAAAAAAAAAAAAAAAAAGATACATGCTAATTAATTTTTACGAAAATTTGACATATGTTATTTTAAAAAGTAACTCAAAAAAGTGTGACAGTGCATTTACAAATTTTTGACTACACAAATAAATCGAATTTAAATTAATTGCAAGAAAATTTGAGAAGAGGCTAAAGAGCTAATATAAAAAAGTAAAAAGAAAAAAAAAATTGATAATAGATGGGCTAACATTGAATTAGCATCCTGTCCGTGCATTTTTAAGCGCTTTTCGCTTTACTCCATTTTTTTCGGTGCCTGATGCGCGTCAGAACACGTCAAGCTATTTTTTTTTAGAATACGTCAGGCCGTATTCTAAACTTTTAAAGTCCGTATTTTTTAACTTTTTGAACCAATTGTCCGTATTTTTCAAAAGTTTTTGTAGGGACCGCATTTTTGTAAAGTGTGTTACTTTTTCCCGTATTTGTGTAGAAATCCCAAGAAGTCCGTTGAAAGATTTTTGCTTTTCATTTTCTTATTCCAATTTATCTCTAAGTGGAAAACGACACAAGCGAGAGAAGGTGGAAAATTAAATGGGCTTCTTACATAAATCCAGAAATCCATTTTCTTAAAAAACTCCCAGATGGATTTAGAAAAAAATATTAATTTTGAAACGTTTTTAGAAAAATATTTCTTTTAATAAATACTTAAAAAAATACCTTTTTCTTTTCGAAATTGATATGAAAAATCCTGATTAATTTAGAAAAACATCACTATTTAAAAGTTTGTTAAGAAAAATAACATCTTAATAAATATATAGACAGATACCACATTTTCTTCTTATTTCTCAGTGGTATTCAAGATAATCAGTTAGGTTACTTGGAGTAACTAATCTAGTTACTTGAGATAAGGTCAAGTTACCTAAAGTAACTTAATTGATTACTTCAAGTATCTCATTAATTTAAAAAATAGTATTTTTCTAGATACTTTTAAAAATGATATTTTTTAATTAAAATGTAGGACTTTTAGAAAAATTTCAGAATCATGGTTTTTCAATTTTATTTTAAAAATTATCAGATCAATTTTTCTCGATAAATAAATATAAATTTACATCTAGTACCTGTTTTTAAAACTTATTTTATAAATACCCATTTGTAATTTTTTTTCAACAATACTCGTTTTATGGGTCTATATTTCATATACAAAATATGAGTAGTCCATATTTACTATGTAAATTTTAGTTTTGAGGTACACATTTCATGTATAAAATATGAACGGTATACATTTAAAATGTATTATAAATTTGACCCATAATATATATTTTAAAATGTTTTGCCAATTTTTAGTGTAATTTTTATTTATAAAATATAGACCACGGTATATATATTTAATACATAAAATATTTCGTGTGTAAAACATAGGGGATTTATATTTCTCCAAAAATGGATATTTATGAAATAAAAATAAAAACCGGGTATTTATGAAAAGATGGCTTTGAAAACAGGTCTTTATAAACTTTTCGCATAAATAAAAGTAAACGTCTCCATTGGGTGTTAGACTGTTAGTTTTCCTTTTGGGCCTCGACTCAGCTATGCAGACGAGATAGATTATGGGTCTCTTTTGGGCTTTCTTCTATAGCTGAATGGGCCACCTGCATCTTAAGTTGCCTTCATGCTTACCCCTACGTTGCTTACCCATTCCGGACCAACCCAAAGGCTGTGTTTGGTAGGAAAGAAAGAAGAAATAAAGTAGAGGTATATTACCTTGGGAAGAAAATGGGTGAAGAAATTGAGTTTGCCAGTTTGGTACGAGAGAAAACCAAAATTCTCTCACACGTGTTTTGTTAAAAGAAGAAAGGGAAAGTTTTATTTGTATAAGGACAACTCTATCACACGAGTGAGAAAATCCCTTTTAAAAAATCTCAAATTTAGAAAGATCGAGAATTGGTTAAAATTGAAAATTTGGAATTTATTTCCCAATTTTTTCTGCTTAAAATCCTTTTCCTCCCAATGAAAAAAAATCATATTCCCAATTATAAGGCCCCGTTTGGGGACTTGACTATATGGGACGGAGGGGACAAAGCTATCCCCCTGGTGAAGTTTGGGTTAAAATAAGCCCTCGTGGCTTTTTTGTCCCCGTAAAATTTGCATTCCAATATTTTTTTTTTATTATTGAAATCATATTTTGAACTTAACAGTATTGTACTTCCAATTTTATTTAAAAGATTAATTTAATTATAATACTTAATTTGGATAAAATTTTTATTTTTAATAAATTTTATTATATAAAAACTGATTATATATCTTTTTTCATCTTATAAAAAAATTTATAGTTAAGATTGTACTTATAAATGAAAAATTATTTTGTTACGTAATAATTTTTTAGATGGCCATTTCGCATGATAAGTACTAGTAGTACCTGTACAGCGGACAAGGCCTAGATTTCCTCCAGTTAATAAATCCAATCAATGAAATTATTGGCCTTTTAATCCAAAAGTAACCGTTCAAGTTAACTGTACTCCGTAATTCATATGATGAGATGAGATCTATACTACATTTCTTGAAATAATTATTATAGACAGGGCGATCGGAATCTTAGAAAGCTGAAAGACCAAAAATCTCCGTAATTGAAGCTGCGTTAGTGGTTGAAACTGACAAAAAAGTTGTACCCACAAATCATCCAAAATCTTAATTTATGAAAACGAATAATGATATATCCACTCACATTTCCCACTTTTGTTTACTGCCTTTGTATCTGTATCTCTTTTCTACCTTCAATTATTTATTTATTTTTTATTTTTTGAAAATCCCCTTCAATTATTTTGGACGTGCGGCTTGCTTCTTTCTTTGTTGTTGTTGTTGTTGGCCTCCCTTTTCCATAAGATAAAGTTATAGACTTATCCAATTATCTTTCTCATTCGGTTTTTGTGAAATTCATCATTACTCTCTAGCTTTTTTTCATATTCCATTAGCCCCGTGTCTTCTTTTGTTGTCTTATAAAATTTTAAAAAAATTTATGAATACGTACAAGTACATGGAGTGCATGTTACTCTTGCATTAAAAACAAAAATGTAGGATTCTTGTCGAGGCTTCTAGCTCTTATTATAGGAGCATTAAACAAATGTATGCACACATCAGATATAGGTTTATCTATATATCCATCTATATATCCCTGACATTTTACTAATACTGAATGTTTCTAAGTGTTATATCTTTTCATTTTGTGTGCAATATAATTTCTAATATGATTGAAGCTGTAGAAATTGAGAGAGAAATTGTTTTGGCTCAAAACATTTCATTCATTGAATGAGTATTTATAAAGTACAATAAATAAGCTAACTCCTAATAGGAAACTATTAGATTATATTTTAAATTTACCAATGGAAAACTGGGATAAATACTAAAATAAGCTAAATACAAAATTAGACAGAAGTATCTCCAATATTATCTCTAATAGAAGCATATGATAATAAATATGTATATTACCATCATTCATAACCAATTTAATATGTAATTGCCGTCAATGATTTGGGGTATAGTGAACTTTAATCAATGTACACAATAGCTTTAATTTAGGGTCATAGACCAGGCTCATGCCGCATAGAAAGGTCTCAACCACCCAAGTAGCCTTACAAAGCCAAATCGCCGAAAGGATGCCCTCACTTTATCTTTTTTATTATTATTATTATTATTTTATCTTATAACATATAGATGGCCTTCGATATCCAAGAATTTTGGCCGAAAACAGTGAAACTTAAATAGCGAACATAGAAAATATCAATCCTACCTAGTACCACAAACATAATAATAATAAATGCCTTAAAATTTAGTGTCAAACTGATTTGCTTTTCGATTGTGTATGATTTGCCATCCAATAAACTTAGATGGCAGAGACAGCCATAAAAGAAAAAGCATTTGGTGTTGCACTATATTTATTTCGAGAATAATTGACCAAAATCCAACAAATTTTCAAATGTTATTTATTTTCAATACCAAAAAGAAAATTTTCTAGAATTTTACGAAGTACTATTTTTGCTTGAATCATGTTACAAAGGCAGCTCTGGAAAAAGTTCTACCAGCAAGAGCCAGGATTTTGGTTTAGCAGGGGACCAGAAATATTTTTTTTTTTTCTATTTAGAGATCTATTTTATATTTTATCTATTTTGAGAGAGAGAGCTTTTATATATAATTTAAGTTTAAAATTCTAAATATATGTAAATATTTAAATATTTTTTAAAAGAAATATAAAATTGAGTGGGAGCTCAAAGTTACAAACCTAATTAAAATTAGGCCAAAATTAACCCCCAACACTACAGCGCAATTTTAAAAATGAAAAACTTGTGCTTTTAATTATTTTAAGAAAAATAATGGATATTCTCGATAAACCTATAGATAGGAGATTAGAATATTTAAATATTGATATACCATATGTAGAAAAATTATACACTAAAGATAATTATTTAGCCTGTAATTTTCGGAAAGGGAAAAATGATAGTTATGAACATTTATTCCATTCAGAAAATTCCAAGCAGTTAAACACATTAATCGATTTAACTATAAATCTATCAGAAAATTTATATACAGACATGAAAAGAATTAAAGAAAGTCTGAAAAAGGTAGGTTATTAGAAATAATTTAGACGTCATAAAAGGAAATAAATAAATTAGTTCTAGAAAATGTAAACGATTTTATAAAACAGATAAATAAATTTCCATCTAAGATAAAAATTAGAGAATTATTAAAATACGTTAATGAACAACCTAAGATAGTTGAAATAGAAACCCAAAAAGCTTTACAACAGCTAGCAGCTAAAAACAGTCAAGATGTAAAACAAATATCAGAAGAATTTAAAGAAATAAAACAGGAAATTAAAAAGGTATTAGAGATAAGATTAGTATAATGTCATCTAAAGCAAAAACTCCAGGAGATATTAGTAAAAAGACTCAAGATATGTATGAAAATGTAGTAAATATAGCTAAAGAAATAAATTATAGCACAAAGGAATCTAATATTCAGATATTCACAGATTACAGTGTGCCCACAGGTACTGAAAAAATGGCGAAGAATGCCAGGATGGTACAAACACATTTATTACTCCATATAATAGAAAAATTAGATAATTTAGAATATCAGATAGCTAGGATATCTAATAAAATGGAAAAGGATGATATAAATAAAGAAGTAGACATGCTAACTAAAGCTATTTTAGGAATGACAGTTGGAGATAAGAAAATACAAGTTAAAAAAGATCATAAATTCATTAGTTATGAATTTGGCCCTCAAAAATTAAAAGAAAAAGAGAAAGAATAGAAATGGCCAGCACTAGCAGAACAAATACAGTCCCATTTACAGGAACAGTTAGAACATTAAATAATAAAGCTAAAGAAAAGAAAGGTATTTTAGAAAGAATTTGGAAAACAACAGTTAAAAGAAATAGAACCCTTAAGTTAGAAGAAATGGTAGATGTAGAAAGTGAACAAGCCCACTTTTCTACACGAGAACTAAAGTTAATAAAACCAACTAAGTTATACGAGGTAAATAACTGGGAAGATAAAAAAGGATTATTTAAAGCTCAAAGTAAATTTCCTATATCTGTTGGAGATGATGATTGTTAGAGATAATAATGAAGCTGATTTTGCAATCATAAGTACAGAGAGTATTAAAAAGTTAAGAGAAAGAAGATATAATTATATCCACATAGGATTAATTATAATAGGTATCAAAGGAATGACTAGAGGTAATTTAGGATGTAAAACACTTATTACAATATATGATGAAGGAATGATTGAAGATAAAAGAAAATCTATTATATCTATGGCAGAAATGGATATGAATAATAACTGGGGAGTATTCTATGCCACTCCAGATATATTCATGGAAACCAAAAATATAAACCAGATAAGAATTCAGATACAATCTAGAGGATATGAAAATCCAGAAAGAAACAATTTATTAATATGTACAAGATTTTTAAGGAAGCTAACACAGAATAGTAGTACAAAATTTATAATAAACATGCAAGAAGTAGTAGATCATATACAAACTAGAGGTACAAAAAAGTTAAAACCACCTGAGTTTGACTCTAATATACTAACAGGTATAGAATGGGATTTAAGCAAGATAGGACAAAAAGATAAAAAGTCATTTACACCAGAAAAGAGTAATGTATATGTAAATGAAAAAGGAAGCATTTCAGTTAGGTTTAGTGATTATAAATACAAAAATATAGTAGAAGAATCAGAAGAGGAAGAAAGATTAAAAATGGATGATAGGTATACTGATGAAGAATTGGAGATAGCATATAAAAAGTTATTAGCAGAATTAGATGAACAAGATAGATTATATGAACAAGAACAAAAAGAAAAACAATTTCTAGAAGAATTTATAGAAGGTCTAGAAGAACAATTAAAAACATATGATGAATATAACTAAGAACAGATAACTGAACAAATAGCTCAAGTGGAACAGCTAGAATTTAGAGAACAGTCTGAGATAGATGATTAGGAATATATGGAAACACGTGAGACTAGTTCAGTCTATAACCCTAGTGAAGCCCCTAGGATAACATGAACACAAAGACCAACATATAACCAAGGTAATATCCCAGAAAACAATTTAACCAGTGGAACAAAAGATGGTCAGATCAAAACCCTAGTTACAAATCAAAAGGTAAACGAGAACCTACTGAGTTAGAATTAGATTGGGCGAAAAGTTTACAGTTAAAATTAACTAAAGATCCCCAAGATTGGCTTCATTTAATGGAGAGTTGGAAAACTGAGGTAAGTAGACAATATATTAAGGAACAACAGCAACATACAGGCGAAAAGATGCTTAGATATTTAGAAAACTATTTAGGCGAGACAGTTAGAGCCCAATGGGCACTACAATAAAAAATATCTCTTTTAAGGCGCTTTATAAGTGCCTTGAAATGCCTTTCACGGTACCCACAAAAGCGCTTTGGTTGCAGGTGCCGTAATAGGCCTTGGCTACTAAGGCGCTTATAAGGCGTCGTGAAAGGCATCTTCTACGGATATCTACCAAAGTGCCAAATACTCAGAACAAAACTCAACAGATTCTTCTGTGATATAACACTCTACAATGCATCATTCTGGCCGACTTCGATTTCTAACATATCCTTTTAGAATTTTCATGTATCTCTCAAATGGATACATCCATCTTAAATAAACAGGACCACATAACTTCACTTCTCTAACCAAATGTATAGTAAGATGTATCTTTATATCAAAAAAACTAGAAGGAAAAAACTGCTCGAACATGCACAATATTACAACAAGTTCACATTGTAATTCGTCTAACTTAGATACATCGACCACCTTAGAACAAATTCCATTAAAAAATAAGCATAATCTGGTGATTGCATATCGAACATTTTGGGGTAATATGGACTTGATCGCTATAGATAGTAGATGTTGCATTAGTGTATGACAATCATGAGATTTAAGTCCAACTAGTTTCAAATTGTTCATTTCCACTAATATTTTAATATTAGAAGAATAGCCTTCAGGAAACTTCACATTAAATAAAGATTGACACAATTGATATTTTTCTTCCTTTTTCAATGTGAAGCAAGTATGAGGTAAATATGTTCGCTTCTCTCCCACTTTAAGAGCTAATTCTTTTCGAACACCCATATCAACAAGATCCATACAGGCAGCAATACTATCCTTATTCTTCCCTGGAATATTTAATAAAGTTCTAATTATACTATCACATATGTTCTTCTCAATATGCATGACATCTAAGTTATGTCTTAGAAGTAAATATTGCCAATACTCTAACTCAAAAAATATAGATTTCTTCTTCTAACAACTCTTTAGGGTTTTTACAACCTTCACATTATTGCGTCTTTTTCTTTTCTTACTAATATCACTTATTTTAACCTTTCTAAGCCTATATTCGAGTTTAGAGACTGTTTGTAGTATCTCTGTCCCAGTTAAAGGTTGTGGTGCCAATTCAAATTCTTAAAAACCATTAAATACTTTTTTCCAATTTCTGTATACATGTTTGCGAGGTAAAAATCTTCTATGGCCCATATAACTTAATTTTCTAGCATATGTTAAGAACTGACAACTTGTTTTCTCATCACAAATAGGACATGCTTTATATCCTTTAGTAAAAAACCTAGACAACTTCCCATATGCAAGGAAGTCATTGATTGTCCATAGTAACACAGCCTTCAAAGTAAAATCTTTATCCTTATATGCGTCATAGGCTTTCACACCATTATTCTATAAACTGTTCAATTCATCAATCAACGGGGCTTAATATACATCAATATCATTACCAGGTTGTCTAGGTCCTGATATTAACATTGTAAGAAGTATAAACTTTCTTTTCATACACAACCATGGAGGAAGATTATAGATTACAAGCATTACAGGCCAACAACTATATTTGCTACTTAGAGTTGTATGAGGATTAATACCATCCGCAGATAAACTAAGATGAAGATTCCTTAGATCACTTCCAAAAGAAGGCTATTTGTAATCCATTATTTTCCAAGCCGGTGAATCGGCTGGATGTCTAAGTTTACCATCTTCTATCCTCTCATTTGCATGTCATATTAGATCTTTAGCATACTCACGATTTCAGAATAGACGGGTACAACGAGGAATTGGAGGAATATACCACAAAACCTTAGCAGGGGTTCCAACTTTTACCTCTTTAGAATTCTTATTCTGTTGCCACCTAGGCTCACCACATACTGGATAACAAATTGCATCTTTAAATTTCTTTCGATATAAAATACAATTATTTGGGCAAGCGTAAATTTTCTCATATTGCATACCCAATGAGCATAAAGTCGTTTTGGCCTCATAAAAGGAAGGTAGTATCTTATTATTATTTGGCAATATCTCTCCTAGTAAAGCTAACAAGTTTGAAAAACTCTTATCACTTCATTTATGTCTTGCTTTCAAATTATACAATTTCAATAATGCAGATAATTTTGTAAATTTCGTACAACCCGGATAGATCGGTTTCTCAGCATCATTAAGTAATGATTGAAACTTAATAAGATCTACATCTGTTTTATACTGTGTATCATCAATAATTTCAAAAAGATCATCATTTAAATCTAACTCATAATCATCTCTTATACTCTTCTTTGATGAAAATCCGGTAATTGGAACCTTTTCACCATATCAAATCCATTGTTTGTAACTTTGATCTATTTCATTAAAATATAAGTGTTCTTTTATCTTTTTAACACCTATCTTTTGCAAATTTCCACATTTAATACATAGACATGGAATTAAATTAGAACCTTTGACATTTTCAATGGCAAACTCCAAAAAGCTATCAACTCCCTTTCTATATTCAGTCGATAGTCTATTCGCCAATATCTATTCCTTATCCATTCTAAGCACAATTGAAAAACAAAAAATAAAAATAAAAATAAAAATAAACAACTGATATCAAAAACTAACTAAATTGAGTACCATAAAAAATTGTACATAATCTTTCTTATTTCTAGCCTTAACCAATTGAGTAACTAAACCACCAATTATACATTAACATTTATTTCAAATTATTCTTATATTTCTAAGTACTACCAAATTTAGAACTTAATTTATTCTTAAATAGTCTCATTTGTTATAAACAATTCGTCAATCAACCAAATATAAAATATGACAAAATAATATCAACACAAATAATAAGATAAAACCAATGTGAAAGTGACATAAGTCAATAAAAGAAAAAAATTTGAGAAAACATACCTCCGTTTGCTCAATTTGCTAATTCATAAGTAATCTAAGTACTCTAACTTCTACTAAAACTTATATGCAAATTAAAATGATAAATAAAATTAAACATCTATAATCCACAATACTTTAAATTTTAAAATTCATATATTTGAAATAAGTATATATGCAAAATGAGAATTTTGACAACTAAAAAATGATATAGAATTCTACAACGACAATTTATATCCAACAAATTGAAAATTTTAGAATCAAAGATCTCAAATTAACCTTTCAAACATCAAATGAAAAATCAAGATTATTGATGGGTTTTGTATAAATATTGATATATACATATTCTTTACATTATTCACGATTCTAGCTAGCTCGTACAAATAGGCAAATCATTCTTTTTGTATATGAGAAACTTGAGAGTTGAGACAAAATTTTAAGAACGGGAAAAAAAAGAATATATAGAGATAGCTCCAATGAATATATTTAGTGTCATTTAGATTCAAAAAATGTCTCTATGTCAATTAATCATATTCTCATGCTCCAAGAAAATAGAGAATTTTGATGATAACATACCTTAATGTGCTACTACATATATGGTTCATTTTTTGGCATTCTAAAATCAACAATCTCCTAATTTTTTATCAAACTGAATTCTGAATAATATGACTTTGGATGGAGACAAAGTTCCCAATATGAAGTCTAAGATGATGTTTTTCACGACAGAGGATATAGAAGAGACCAACTACACCAATAATGCCCAATTGCAGTTTTTTCTTTTTTACCTAAGATATATATGTGTGCCACTTTTCATACTTTTTCATAGCTCTAATATCTTTTGATACTAATCTCCTTTCTCACCGCTATAAGTTTTCAAATAATGTCGTCGTCTCTTAGAAATATGAGAAGTCCTTTTGTGAGGCCTGCGAATGCATGTGATCATAATGAATAAAATGGTAAATTCATCGGTCATGATCGTTTTTCCAATATTAATGGTAAAAAAAAGTAATATATGAAAACTAACTTATATATGCTCCACATAAATTTCTCAAATAGTTTAATTGGTCTACAAATTACGACAAATACTAAACGGTCCAATTCATCACATTCAAGTATGATAGAGTCTCTCGAAGATATATTTTACACTTGCCCTCAAAATATTGGTGCAAGAAGCTGGCCTTTTGTAATTGATCATGTCCAAATTAAGTAGTACTAAGTGTCTAACATAAAATTTGTAGAAATTGAGAGAGTCTACCTCAATTTTAAACTTTTTCAACTAATGATCAACTCCACATGACTTCACCCAATTAAAAATATTGAATATATAAATTTCTAAAAAATTACACAATATTCAATTAAAATTGCATAAAGTTAGATTAATTGACACTAAGGATGGAAATTAAAAAGCATAACCTAATATATGATTTATAGTAAATAAACATAAAATTGATATAAATTCATATAATACACCTTTAATTTGAAATTTTTTACAACTAAATGAACTCACATTTCATCTAAAAAAAAATAGTAACAAAATAATAATAAATTCGGATTAATTCGCACTTAAATAGCAAAATATACTCAAAAATAAGATTTCTAGCAAATAAATAGTCTAACTCGGTATTACAAGAGTAAAGATTATCAATGTATGCTCAAGATATTCATATTTGATAAATTAGGGTTCCAAATATAAACTCTTTCGAATATAACCTAAAACATAAAATTTCTACAAAATAATTTGTAAAAATCATGATTACGACAATAGGTAATCTAATTTTAGTGATAAAAACGAGTTTAAAAACTTAAATATACCTTGTTTATAGGAAGAAATGGTGAAAATGGTGGAAGAGGGAGACTGTTGGCCGCAGCTGGAAGTGAAAATGAGTTGTCCGCTGCTGGGCGTTTGTTTTGGGGTCCTTTATATAGGGCCCCTACCTTGGCGCCTAAAGGGTGCCGTTAAAGATGAGATACCACGGCGTTTTTTAGGTACCGTGGTATTTTATCAAAGCGCCGTGATAGGTTAATTACATCGCCTTATGAGCGCCGTAAAAGTTAAATAAAACAGCGCCCAAAAGGCGTCGTTAAAGATGAGATACCACGATGCTTCTTAGGCGCCGTAGTATTTTATCACGGCTCTTATTAAGCGTCATAATAGGTGTATCACGGCGCCTTATGGGCATCGTGAAAGGTAAATACAACGGCGCCCAAACGGTACTATTAAAGATGCGATACCACGACGTTTCTTAGGCGCCGTGGTATTGTCTTCATCTATCACGGTGTGTCCATATACGCGCTATGATAGTAGATATTTTTAGTAATGGGGAAACATTTAAAACTAATTTTTTGGGGATTAATTTTGGCCTAATTTTAATTAGGTTTGTAAGTTTTAAATTTCTTTAGATCTGTAACAGTGGGAAGAACTTCCTTTGTTAATCGAGTTATTATCTAATCTAACCTTTTTACCTGGTTCTTCTTCTAAATAGTTGTTTTATAATTCTTTATATTTTTTCGCTAACTCATGATCTTCTATCCTCCGACCATATTTAATACATGATTTTTTAATACCTTCAAATATTTCTACTAAAAATTCATCTTTTAGGCTTCTGATACATTTCATTATCAAATTCATCTTAATTTACTCTACTATTTTCATCCATAACTATAGTTTTGACTTCTTCTTTATGGTTTTTATTTATATATTTTCATTCATAAATCAAATTTACTGAATATTTTGGCTCCCTCTATTTTATCTATTAGCATATCTTTATATGGTATTTTGTAGACATTTTGTAGGCGTAATCTTCAGTATTATCATTAAGTCTCTTATAATTTATAACCATTCTACTTTTACCTCTTTTTATCTCTGAGTGATTCCTAACTAAAAAAACTGCTGACCTGTGTTTAGATTCAGATTTTGATATGAATTTGCCTTTTAATAATTCATTTATATGACTTTTTATATCTTCAGTATCTAAGTTATTAAATGTTATTTTTGAACTTTTTGTAATATATTCTGGGTTTTTTATTTTTAATTTACATATAGGGTTATACTTTTGTTTTATATTTTTATTTAACTCATCTGAAATTATTCATATCTTTTCTAATTTATATATTATTTGTTCAATATCTTCATCAAATACTTTAAAAAATAGCTGTTTTTCTGAAACTAATTCTGATAAATCTGTTTCAACTTCGTATCTATATATCTCATTTGGTTTTAACTTATATTCTTTTATTTCTAAATTTTCTAAGTTTCTTTCAATTTTACATAGATTTTTTGTGCTACATTTACATTGTGAATTTTTATTTTCTAAATTTTTAATTTCTATACCTGGTCCACCACGTTTAGCTGTCCACTCTGATTTAAATATGACAGGTGTCATGGTAACCTTCTTACTTATCTGTAAATAGTCTTTATTAATTGTTAATCCTCTGAAATTATCTAAAAGGAAATTTAAACCTATGAGCATATCTGTGTTAATATTTAGATCTCGTAGCTAAACTTGTGGCGTAGAGTAGTTATCTAAATAGTTACCACAATTAGTCAAAAATTGTAAATAACCATTTTTTAGTATGTGTATAACTAAAACTAGTACCGTCAACTTGTGTAACTATTCTAGGTTTAACTGCTAATTCCCATAATTCCTTGGGGACTAATTTACCATCCATTATTATAGATGTACGGCCTGTATCTACTAGTGCTCCGTAAGTGTCTATTAGTAAGTTAACATGTATATATTTTTTAAAACATTAGTAGCGAACCATTCATTTTAGTTTACAAACCTTAATTTGTATGAACGTTACAATTAGTAGCTTCCAAATAAGCCAAGGCACAATAATCGAGTAATACGTATATGATATCATTGGCATCCGACTAGAGAGGGACATAAAATTCTCCAAATCTTTATGAGGTCACGTCGGCCAAACCCCAGCCACTCTGCCACTTGACCCAATTAAGGACAATAACGTTAATTAAAAAATGTAAAAGCAAACCCCTCTTTTATCATAGACCATGCATTGTGCTTAACTGAGGAGCCGGGTGTGATTAATTAAACACCAAGTTCAAAATTTGATAAATTATTTATGTTAGCAAATTCTGCTTTTAGATAGTGGACGTATATATCTCGAGTAATTAGATCTTAGAAAAGTCAAACTACATTGGCTTGTGACTCAATATATTTATGTCAAAACCACATGAACATGTTCTAAATCAAAAATAATTACAGTAATATATACATGGAATTGTGAAAATACTAAAACTGAATGAAATTGTGGGGCCCATTCCCGAGCCTCGAACCGTGAGAAGGGTCACGCGGATCGCACGTGATCCCGACATCGGCATGTGGGTCTTCCGAATTTAAGGCAGAATCCATCACTGATCCCAAACGGTTCAATCGGTCAGACCTCAAGTCCATGACAGCTGGCGGTCAGAAGCCCCAAGGATCTCCAGACCCCGAGGGTCTGCTATCTGGGAGCAGCGACCCTCACCTCAGCTGTCATAGGGATCAGAAGCCCCAAGGGTCTTCAGACTGGATGCAATGGAAGACAGCCCCACGGCTCCGGACCCCGACAGGGCATTTAATGCGTTTCTGGGTAGGTGCGCGCGCAGGGACAAGCCATCCTGACAGAACGGCGATGTGCCCAAATCTCGCTCCTGACGAATTGAAACGATAGGAGGCGGCGGAAATCAGGCCGCGGCAGCACAGAAGAGGTCACAGAGATCTCGGCCCATGATGGTTTTAAGATCCGGGAGTGAAAGGT
>JXTB01000431.1:5994-47399 GCA_002914805.1 Parasponia andersonii
CCACCCCTTCTCCAACACCCCCAACACCCTCCACCCCTTCTCCAACACCCCCAACACCTTCTCCAACACCTCCAACTCCATCTCCTACCACACCATCACCAACCACGCCTTATCCTCCAACACCTTCTACACCTACACCATCGCCCACCACACCATCACCAGAGACTCCCTCTCCTACTACACCATCACCGGCCACGCCATCTCCAACACCCCCAACACCATCAACGCCTACCCCAACACCTCCAACACCATCACCATCAACGCCTTCTCCAAAATCCCCAACACCATCAACACCTACCCTAACACCTCCAACACCATCACCATCAACGCCTTCTCCTAAACCCCCAACACCATTGCCTCCTAGCTTCACTCCATCTTCACCTACGCCTTATCCTTATCCTCCTCCTCCTCAATCTGACGCCTCTGGAGCCAGGAGGGCTAGGTGCAAAAACAAGAACTATCCCCAATGTTACAACACTGAACATGTATGTCCCAGCTCTTGCCCTGGTGGATGCGAGGTCGATTGTGTCACTTGCAAGCCCGTCTGCAGTAAGTGATCTCACCAGATAAAAGTCTTTTTCTGAGTCTTTTAAAGGCATGCATGTTATTTTCGTAACAATATTAATAACTACTACTACTTCATATGCATGCACATAAGCATGATATATTGAATAACTTAATTACATTTGTGGCCAAATCGCAGAATGTGACCAACCAGGAGCAGTGTGCCAAGATCCTCGTTTCATAGGTGGAGATGGCATCACCTTTTACTTCCATGGCAAGAAAGATCACGATTTCTGCCTATTGTCCGACCCCAACCTCCATATCAATGCCCACTTCATCGGTAAGCGCAACTCAAACATGAAGAGGGACTTCACTTGGGTTCAGTCCATCGGAATCCTCTTCGGCAGGCACCAACTCTTTGTCGGTGCCCTAAAAACCGCCGCATGGGACGACTCGGTCGACCGTCTCGCCATCACCTTCGACGGAGAGCCAATTAGCCTGCCGGAATCCGAAGGCGCCAGATGGCAATCCAAGAGTGTCCCAAGTGTCTTTGTGGTCAGAAGTGCTGACACTAACAATGTCATGTTTGAAGTCGAAGGAAGCTTTAGGATCACGGCAAAGGTTGTGCCTATAACCGAAGAAGACTCTCGGATCCACAACTATGGTATCACCAAAGAGGACTCGTTTGCACACCTTGATCTCGGGTTCAAGTTCCTATCCTTGAGCAACGAAGTGAGTGGTGTGTTGGGCCAAACATACAGACCAGACTACCTTAGCCGCGTAAATGTTGGGGCCAAAATGTCAGTAATGGGAGGAGAGAAAGAGTTCAAAACTTCAAATATATTTGCCACTGACTGTGCTGTAGCCAAGTTTAAAGGTATAAATGGTAATAATGAAGGACAGGATTCTTTGGAAGGTTTATTGGAGCTGCCAAGCTTGAATTGCGCTAGTGGGTTGGATGGCCGAGGAGTTGTCTGCAAGAAATAAGATTGATCATACTTTGTGTTTGGTATAACTGAAATGGCTAGAGATTCAAATTTCAACGAATAAAGAGTTATAAAATTAAGTTTATATATAAGATGTTGGAAGTCAAGGTCAAGTAGACTATCCAATATTGTAATTTGCTCACTTATAAATGACTCATAAATTTGCATTTGAATAATTATAAAAATAATGATACAACATATAGTTCTTGTTTTGACGTGATTGTTTTAACTTTCGGCCGCAAATCTTCTGTCCACAATATCTGTCCCCGTCCCTGTTCCCTCAATAAAAAATTACCACGTCACCGAAACTTTAACACTCTAAACTAATGGATTGTGATACTGTTTAAGGTTATTTTCGGTAATTAAAAAAAATCAGAACGTCCAGATCCTTCAAAGTCCTTCGAACCCCTTTACATGGGCTACGTTGAGAGAAAGTGAGTTGTGTTAGATCTGGGTTTTCCTTTATCACCCAAGAATTTTTTTTTTTTTATGTTTCCTAAAGGTTTTTGTGGCTTGTCAAGCGGGGGGAAAAAAATGAGATCTTGGGCAACTGATGAAAGAAAAGAAGAAGCAAATGGGTTATCATTGTTTTCCCGGGTAAAATGTGAAGAAAGAAGAGAATCAAAACTTCGAAAATTATAATATGCGTACCAGATTTGGTATTTTTCTTTATAATATGCATAGCAAATCAAGGACTTTGATTTTGAATAAACTCAAATGTTTTTGTGCAAGTGTATATTTAAGCAACTAAACATGGTGTACAATGAAAATAGGAGATCATAAGAAATCTGGATTCAAATGTGAAACTAGTATTAGCTTGGTTTAGTGTATATTGAAACACAATGCATTAGAAGAAAATTATACGTTAAAGAGAATAGAAAGAATAATAAGTACGGGATCCGTTCCTAAATCATATACTCCGTGTACGATTAAGTGGCTGAACAAGTCATAAACGGGGTACACCGTTCGACACGTATCCAGAATGACTAGTATCCAGAGTGACTAATTAAAAGCCATGCGAGTCGCACGTGATACCGCATAGGCCCATGGGCTGTCCGAGGTTAGGGACGAACTCATCCCATACCCTGGATGGACTCGGCCCAGTCTGATTCTTACCTCTACAGCTGGAAGTCGGGAGCCTCAAGGGTCTTCCACCAGAGTACAGTGAGAAGCAACTCACAGCTCCAGACCCAGACAGAGCATTTAATGTGATCCTGGATAAGTGCGAGTACTGGGTAAGTCGTCCTGACAGAATGGCGGTTTGCCAAAATCTCACCCCTGATAGGCTAGAGTCGTAGAGGACGGCGGAAAATAGGCCACGATGATGTAAGGAAGGTCGCGGTAACATTGACCCGTGATTTCTGGAGTAAGTCATGATGGAAAAAGGTATTCGATCCTAAGATTGAGAGCCAAAAAACTCCTAGTCCTAGGATCATATATATATAAGCTTTGTTTCCTCCTAAAAGGGGGAGATATAGAGAAGAGACAATACAATATACAAAAAATATTTTTACAGAGAAAAATGAAATCCTTGCTTTTCCATCTCAGAGATAAATCACTGACTTAAGCATCGGAGAGTCTTTGCAGGTGGCGACCCCCATCTCCCCGTCTCAGCCTGAAGCTAAAGATATTCCGGGATAGCAAGGACGCGTGGACAGTTGGTGAATACCTCGTCAGCAGTTCAGAGACACGTGAACCGCTGGTGAGAACCGATCCAACAGTTTGGCGCTGTCTGTGGGAACTCGTTAAGCGTGAGAAAAAGAGTAGGAGTCTCACGATCGCGCTCTCTCCGAATAAAAGGCCATACAATATCGGATGGTACCCTCGAGAATGACAACCAGGAGCACACGTCCCAACGCCAAAGGGAGCTCCTGGGAAGCACGACTAGGTCTAGAGCAAAAGCTGGACCAAATGCTTGCTGCCCTGGCAGAAGCAAACTGGAAGGCAGAGATGGCCCACGAGGCCATCCTGGATTTAAAAGATGAAGTCGCAGAAGTGCGTAGAGATAACGCCCACCTCGAAAATCTGCTAGTAAGCGAAGCCATGAGTGGGCGAAGGGAAGACTTTGACGAAGAGATCCAACAAGAGTCTGGGGGTCAACTGCCGAGGGAGGTCCCTGCCCCAGCCAGATCGCGGGTGCAAGGGGAGCGACAAAGCCAGACAAGACCTCTCCGGGCCGGAGCGGCAGTAGATATAAGATACTAAGAAAGCTCGGAAGGTGTGCTTCCCAACTGGAAATAAGAAATGATGGCAGAGCTGAGTAAGAGGCTCGGGGCCCATCATAGCCAGACCCCCGGAAGAACTCCATTCGAACATAAGTCTTTGGCCGTTCGCTAAATGGGGTCTGGACATCGTCGGAGAACTCCCCAGAAGTCTAAGGAGAAAAAGGTATGTCCTACTGGCTATCGATTATTTCACCAAATAGGTAGAGACTGAAGCCTACACGACCGTTAATAAGGCAGGCACAATTAACTCCATTTGAAAAAATATAATCTGCTGATACGGAATACAAAAAGAGATACACGTTGATCACAGCACGCAGTTCAAGAACGCTAAGCTTAAGGAGCTGTGTGAGTTGTATGATATAAAGCTCAGTTTCTCATCTGTAAACTACCCTCAGGGGAATAGCCAGGCAGAGGTAACGAATAAGGCCATATTCAGAAATATTAAAAAGAATTTGCAGGAGGCCAAAGGCAGGTGGTTAGAAGAGCTATCAGCCGTTGTGTGGGCCCATCGAACTACGGAGTAGAGATCAACAGGAAGAACACTATTCGCCATGGTCTATGGGTCGGAGGCTGTGATCCTAACTGAAATTGACCTCCCAACCCTTCGCTCCGAAGTGGTAAGAGACGTCTCACTGAAAGAGCAGCAGCTAAGCCGCGACACAGACCTCTTGGAAGAAACAAGGGACATGGCCCTGTTCCACCCGGCCTCGTACCATCAGTAGGCCAGGTCCTACTATGCAAAGAAGGTTAGCGCTCGTCGATTTAACGCCGACGATTAGGTCTTGAAGGTCAGAACGGGGAATTCTTCGAAGCTAGACTCTAGCTGAGTCGGGCCTTATGAGATAATCAAGGCACTTGACAATGGTGCATATGTCCTGAAAGAACTCAAGACCGGGAAGAGTCTATCAAACACGTGGAATGCCCGACGCCTGAAGAAGTACTACATGTGAGATGCGTCTAAATGCTGTAACACACATGTGAATACTTGTATTATAAAACAACTTAATTCCAAAATAGGTGAGGGTTCCCGCTCCATAGATTTATGCTTTGGATTGCTATGTAAAAAGGTCTGCCCATAATTATTAATTTCACTATTAATAAAGGAGAACAAGCCCCTCCTTTTTTCCTATAAAGAAGTATGCTGACAAAGCATCCTCAGATTCCTCACATACTAAAATCACTTATTTGCTGGAATTATTTAACACTTAAGAAAAATCATACATGTATGCAATATTATGAAAAATACTTGATCACATCATGAACACAGCAGAAAAATAACAGATTTAGATTTAAAAATTTTTACATGAAAAACATATTTTCATAACCATATAATATGCATGCATCATATACAGGATCATATATATAATACAAATTAAATTTAGATACATGAACTTTAGAAATGAGATTAGACTTTATCTCTTGTAGCATGCTCTTGCTTGATCTCCTTGTTGATAGTGATCAAATCTCTAACCCTAGATCTTTTTATCTATGCTCTTACTCTTTGTCGAAGAGATGAGTGGGTACCAAGTTAAATCCTCTGTTGGAGAACGATCAAAAATACCTTCTTGATCTTTTAGAATACCAGAACGTGAGATGAGAATGTGAAGTTGCAGGAAACATTTTCTCTCTGCCTTTGGTCGCATTCTCTCATTCTCTCCCTCTATCTTCCATGTGTAGTATATTAAATGTTACTGTGTAGTTTTTTCTCTCGTATATCTTATATATATAGAGCCCAAAACTGCTAATTCTAATCCAACTAGGATTGAGTTTGTTCTCCAATTTAGGTTTTGAGTGTATTTTTATAAATATATTTAGCTTATGTAATTTATTTATAAAAATATCAACTTTTGTGTAAAATCATTGTTTTACACAGTTCTATGAAACTAATTTCACCAACCAATTAATGAGCTTTATTGAGTTAGACACGCGACCTAATAGATCCAAATAATCTAAGCTCTAATGGTATGATAAATACATAATAACTCTAATTGTGGCATTTATATAAATACTATTAGTAAAGGGGACACTCCACTAAACACCCAATGTTGCACTCTTAGATTATATGTCATACTTTTTATAGAGATTCAATCAACTAACCTTGATTAACCGATCTATCTAGCATATTCTATACCACATATAGAATCCCTATACAATGTCGTAGTTGGATAGGTGAAATTACCGTAATACTCTTCTAACACATATTTACCTTTAAGTTATCATCTTTTTATCAAGGAATACTTTTGTCAATAATTTTGTTTTCAATAGCCATTTAGACAAAATTATCAACCAATTCACAAAATAAATACTAAGATCTTAGATTTAATTATTCTATGAATCTTGAAAGACTTTAAAGTGACCTTAATGTATAGTATTTTTAACTATTTGACGTTCTTATTAATTCATAAATCTTAACCTTCAATATGCCAGAATTCACCTCTAATTTCATAGAGGTTATTCTTTTAACAAATCAAAATACTACCCATAAAAGCAAGTTCAGTCAAATATCAAAGATTAAAATCTATATGCTTAGAGCTAGTTTGTAGTAATATAAGAATTGAGTTACGACACTCTAATTCTTTATATTATGTGGTATAGATTAATACATATAACTTATTTATGTTGTACTAATATTTCTATCAAAAGTCAGATACTTCAATGATTTGAGATATATCATTCCTGTTGAGATAGACAAACACTATAATCTTTAATAAATAAAGTATTTCGTCTTTATTTACAGATCGTGAACTAATTAATTTAGACTTAGATAAAGAAACAAATTTCTGTATAGTTAATACTTAATCATGTTTGTTTCTTTACTCATAAATAAAGTCATGGAATCTTTTTTTAGATAAATAAATTATTCAACTGAGATAGTTTAATCTAGCAAATATCATAATTGCATATAAGAAAAAATTATTTAACTAAAATAGTAAAATTGAAAATCTGCTTTTTAGGACAAATATCCTAGCGATCTCCCACTTTTCTAAAAACCAGTAACTCAAACTAACATATTAAAAGCTCAAAATAAGTTTCAAATAACTGAAATAAATAAAAGCAAAATTAAGTGTTCAACTAACAACTTAAAAGACTAAGAAAAGAAATGAAGATCATAAGCTCTCTCTTCATCGTTTTCTTGACGGACTTTTCTCTCATCCTTCATAAAGTCTCTACTTCTGCTGATAAAGGTATTATTGGTAGATTGTCTATAGAGAAGGTAGCCCTTCTCTCGCTTTAGATAGCCAAACAGAAAATATTTTTCTGAATTCTTGCCAACTTCGTCTTCCACTTTCTTGCATGGATATACTTCGCAACCTTATACCTTTAGATACTCTAAGTTCTCTATACATTTTATCCACTTCTAAAAAGGTGTCGAATCAACTTTATCTGATAGAGTAAAGTTGAGGATATACGAAGTTATCTTTAAAGTATAATCCCAATATCTTTTTGATAATAATGGCTCCTTATACATCAACTTTATAGTATGCTTGAGTCTGATATTATACCTCTCAGTAGCTCCTATATAACTATACTTATAGATAGTTATATATTCATATGGAATAGCAAGATCAGCTAGTATTGATCTAAGTAGGTCACGTAAAGAATTAATATCTTTGTGTTCAACTTCATTCTTGAACTTCTTGTCCCTGGTATCGTGTTGCATTCGCATATTTTTGTCAAACTTATGGAAAGTATCTAGGGCTTCATCGTATTTCTTGAAAAGATATACTTGACCGAAATTCGAATATTCATTAACAAAAGGGACAAATAATGCATGCTTATTGTAGGAAGCTACCTCTAAAAGTTCACAGATATACACATGTATGCACTTCTAACATGTCTCAACTTTCTCATAATGAGTGACAAGATGACACTTGTACTTTATAGGCTTCTTGTAATTTTCACAGTCTATATCGTTACTAATATCTATTTCATATACATGACCCAACTCCATAAGTTTGCGAATTTTTAAGCATGGCATGTGTCCGAATCACTTGTGCTAATCGATAGTGTTGCACTCCTTCCTAATATCTTTCACCATATCTTGAAGGTTACTAATATTCATTATTGAAGATGATGTACTTTATGGCTTTGGGATAAGGACATAAAATCCATTATGCATTTCTCCTATACAGTAAAATAGATTGTTATAGAAGAATGTGCAACGTCTTGTCAAACACGATGCGGTAGTCTTCTTTATACATCTTCGATACCAAGAGAGCATTCATACTGAACTCTGGTGCGTAATGGTAATCCTTCACGATCATGGAGCTATCATTGATCTTTAAGTAGGCATCACCCATGCCTTTAATTCGAACTCTTCAATTATCTATAACTTCCACATAACGACCAACATTAATTAATTGATTTGGTCCAATGAACCATTTCTTGTCATTGCAGATATTGATACTAGATCTTGAGTCCACTAGCTGGAGATTTCACATATCCTCAACTCAGATAAATTTTCTTAGCCTTCCAGACAATCTAACTACTAGAGAAGATCCTAATCTCTTTGCAGTAGAGGTGTCCTCATGTTGATTATCATTCAATCTCATTGAATGCTCTGATGTCTCCATAGATATCTTTACTCTACTCCATGTATTGTATTCCTTTGTCTCTTTCCCAATTCTGGAAATCTTATCCATCTTATAAAAAAATATTTCCCAATAAACTACAAAATGATAAAATTCCTAATTAGACAAAAGTCATATAATAAATTCAATTCCTAATTGAATTTAATGAATTTAATTCACAATTAAATTTAAATTTAGTAAGTTTAATTCTCAATTAAACATATAGAAAAAAGACAATCGAATACAAATATCATTGTTTCGATTTAATTTTACAGTAAGATAATAAACACTTCAACAAGGGTGTTCATTATCTTGTGTAAGATAATAAATACCTCAACAAGGGTATTAATTATCACGAATGAACTTTGACAAAATCATCAACTCTTATGATTTTCAAATCAAAGTAACTGATTTAAAATTAGCAGATAACTTATGCAAGATACTATAGTACACATAGAGTACGATTATAAATATAAATATAATGATATATAGTCAAACAAGAAGATTATGTGTTATGCTCTTATTGGTCATTTGAAAACTAAGGATAATCTATGAACAAGTATGTAAATTATGATCCTCCTAGTACTCAACTAAGTTTGCTAATTTATCTAAATATTAAAGAATTTAGAATACTTAACATTAAATCTATCAAGATAAAATACTTGTGAAAAATCCCTAAGACTATCATAAATATTCAAGGTATTTGACCTGCAATAGATCACAAGTAACTTGCGGGTAATCTTGTAAATCTATAAGTCAAATATGAACAATTCACTTTAGACAAAAAGACAAATATCTCATATTCGAGTTTGCTAATTACCCTACTTATCTATCTATAGAATTACTAATATAGCTCATACGGGAGATTAATAGCATTCTACATTGAGTGTGTGACTATCATTTCAATTCACGAGATTTCTTATACAATATAGTCTCCTACTGGAGATCAGTATAGAAAGTCCATTTGCAAATTTATTCTAAGAGATTTAATACCAGTTATACCTAAGTGAAAATCTTCCTACGGAAGCTGAGCAAGATTCTGAGGTGATGCATATCTTTAAAACTATTGAACTAATGAGGGAGACCATGGATATCTCATACTTGCTCTCACTCAATCTTTTTTAAAAAAAAAAATTAGTGATTCCTGATTTTACCCAGTTATCTAATATACTTAATAACTACAAAATCAATTATGTATATTTAATTATGCGACTTAGAGAGAATGAGCTAATTTAAGATATTATAACATACTATTCTAGGTATTGTACTATGATCGAACAATTATTGTCTCTAAAGCGAAAGTACTAACACTATATTATACATCCCATATATATAAAAGTAGATAATAAAAGTATACATGACATAACGATTAAGTAAGAAGGTCTGTGGATTGTAAATCATTCAAACAAAACTTTTCTAGAAGAAAATTTAATTATTTGGTCAATAATCTTTCAAACAAAAATAAGTAATTGAAAGCAGTATTTAAATCAAGTCTTGTTTAAAACATTAGTTTTGAAAGTCTAACTAAGAAACTTTAACCGCTAAATTATTCAACCAATAATTTTAAAGATTCTTAATAGTATAATTTAATTAAATTAAATTTTAAGTGCATTTATAAATATAAGTAAACAGTTATAAAAACACTTTGTATAAAAATTTTACAAATAATTATAAATGCAAGTAATAAATATAAACAACTTTATATACATTCATTAATTTTCTCAAAATTAATCATTTCAAAACTAAAGAATAGTTTAAATAATTCTGGATTAAAAATATCAAAATTTAAAATTCTCTGACTCAATATGACAATCATATCGAATATATTTTCTTAAAAACATAATTATCTCATAATTATCAAAATACCTTTTATCACATAAAATATCATCATAATTATCAATATTTTATGTCATGTACCACCACATAAAATATTACAATAATTATCACATAATTAAAATATTTTGTTAATTAAAATTGAAACATTTTAATCTCATTAAAATCAAACTCCAATTTCCTTGTAAATAATGAAAAAATATTTATCCTTATAGTATTATTATCCTTTTAATTAATATAATTAATCTGATTAATTAATATTAATAATTATTAAATCATTATTGAAAAATTAATTAAATTCAATAATCAATATTTTCTAGTAAAACATATTATCCTATGAATAAGAATTAAGTTCATAACTAATTCTTGTCTAAATTTAAAAATATCAAATATTTTTAAATTATTGACTTATTAGGATAATTTAAATAATTAGAGAATAAGTCACATTTATTATCTAATTATTCATTAATTAAAGATTTAATTAATTTATCTAATCTCATCTTAATCTCATTAAGACACTACCTTAAACTCATTACGATTGAAAGGATAATAGAAGACAATTATTTTTAATTATAGAAACTCTATTTCTATAATGTATTTAGAAAAAGATTAATTGTAATATATTAAATTAGGAAATAATTAAAACTATTTTAATTAATCATAATTACTTTGAAAAATTATAACTCATACAATGTTTCTATATCTATCTAGTTTTTATATTAATTATAATCAAATAATTCTAATAATTAAATAAAGATCATATCTAAATTTAATTAGGATTAGATTTAATTATAATAGAAATCTAATCCTAATTAAATTTCTATAAATACTTAAAATTATTTAATTATAAAAGGATATAACTTTCTGGCAAAGTAGGTCGCGCGTGGGAGGTATGCTGGTCGCACGCTGGGCTCAACCCGCCAGCATGCTGGCGCAACAGTGGTCGTTCCATAGGTGCGTGTGAGGCGCGCCGGGCACGGTGGCCGCGCGCATAGCACGTGGATTAAGCATGAACGATGCACGGGTATAACACGAGCCGTGCACAAGAGCCGCACGGGCCGCACACAATAGCCATGCATCCTAGAGATGAGATTAGGGTTTACTGCTTTTAACGTGCTTCTGCTTGATCTTCTTATTGATGGTGATTAAATCTTCAACCTTACATCTTCTTATCTATACTCTTGCTCTTGATTGAAGAGGTAAGTGGGCACCAGTTGAATCCTATGTTAGAGAACAATCAAAAACACCTTTTTGATCTTTTGGAACACCGGGACATGAGATGAGAACGTAAGGTTGCAGGAAACTTTTTCTCTATTCTTCTCTTAGCCCTTGGTCTAATTCTCTCACTCTCTCCCTCTGTCTTTCACATGTTGTATATTAAGTATTACTGTGTAGTTTTTTCTCTCATAAATCTTATATATATAGGGCCTAAAACTGCTAATCCCACTTCAACTAGGAATGAGCTTGTTCTCCAATGCCGTAATTAGAAAGGTGAAATTACCGTAATACCCTTCCAACATATATTTATCTTTAAGTTATCATTCTTTTTAATCAGGGAATAATATTGTTAATAATTTTATTCTCAATGACTATTTAGATAAAAGTGTCAACCAATTCACAAAGTGAATGCTAAGATCTTAGATTTAATTATTTCATGAATCTTGAAAGACTTTAAAGTGGTATTAATGTATAACGTCATTAACTATTTGGTATTCCCATCAATTCATAAATCATAACCTCCAATATGCCAGAGTTCACCTCTAATTTCATATAGATTAGTCTTTTAATAAATCAAAAAACTACAACTTATGAAAGTAAATCCAGTCAAATATCAAGGATTAAGATTTACATACTAAAAGCTAATTTGTAGTAATATAAAAATTAAGTTACGACACTCCAATTATTTATATTACGTGGTTCAGTTTAATACACATAACTTATTTATATTGTACTAATATTTCTATCAGATTTTAGACGCATCATTGATTTGAGACACATCATTCCCGTTGAGATAAATAAATACTACAATATTTAGTAAACAAAGTATTCCGCCTTTATTTATAGATTGTGAACTAATTAATTTAGACTTAGATAAAGAAACAAGTCTTCCTATAATTAATACTTAATCTGTTTATTTCTTTATACACAAAAAAAATCATGGAATCTTTTTCAGATAAATAAATTATTCAATTGAGACAATTTAATCTACTAAATATCATAATTGTATATAAGAGAAAGTTGTTTACACTAAAAGAGTAAAATTGAAAATTTGCTTTCTAGGGCAAATATCCGAACATCCTTTACTCTTAGTCCGATGACATTAAATGAATGGATGACGATGGCGACAAGGGTGCATAAGTGCAAACCCAATCTCAGTATGTTGTATTGCTTCCTAGCCCTTCTTCATCTTCTAAAGTCCAAACCATTTCCAAAAAAACTCACCAACCTATTTCCCAAGCTGAAATTCAAACCAAACTTAGGTTCGATATAAGAGAAAGTTCCTAAAATAAACCCAAAACCATTTCAGATGGGTTCGATCATTGGTATGTTCTTCCTTTTGTTGTGAGTATATATAAATGTGATTTGAGTTCTTGCTTTAATTACTACTAGTGTTTATTTTATTTTCTTTTATTTTTATTTCTGTGGTTTTGAATTTGAAACCAAGTGAAACAATATAAAAGTTGGATTTAATTTGATTAACCTATATCGATTTTTATTTGATTTAGAGTATTAATGATAAATGCTCTACAGGAATACAAAGAGGCTTAGAAGAAGGGAATGAATAAGATAGGGAAAAAGAACACTTGGCATTAGGTTTGCTCCCTTTGCGCTTTTTTTCTTTCCTTTGGCTATGTTTTAAAAATTTTAATGAAGGAATTTCTATAATTCCGTTAGATGGAAAGCATGTGAGGCCAAAAAGACTAAATAATAAGACAGATGTGAGGCTAAAGGTACATAATAATAATACAAAGGATTGAGTAGGATTTGTATTCGAAACCTTCCACATTAGGAGGAAGTGTGGTTACCACTAGTAGGTTAAGCCTATGACCAAGGTCTTTTCACTTTTTGAAGAGTTAAATACATGAATTGGACATTTCAAAATTACTAGTCTTATGATTAAATAAATGAAACAGATTTATATGATTAATTTTGTTTTTATTTTCTTTATTAAAAACAAAAAAAAAAATACACGAAATACTGTTTTTATTTCTACTTTTTGGTGTCTGAAATATTTGTCGAGTCATGTCATAAGAAGGTGCCTAATTTCATATCCAAAATGAGTAGCATATGTTATACCACAAGTGCAAACAAAAAACTACACTTTATGCAACACATACATTAAGTTATAAGTCAAGAAACAACAACCAAAAAGTGGGAGGGGGGGGGAGGGGAGGGAAGAACCTTCCAATCAGCTATGGCATTCTAAATGGTATAAAGACTATTCGGACTCTACTAATTGATGGTCTTCTAACAAGTGAGGCGAAATAGGAATAATATTGTTAGCAATTAAGTACAAAATCAATCGTACGAGGTAAAATCATACAAAGAGCAAAAAATGGGGGAGGGACAAAATGACCAATTATTCTAATATTTTCTAGTTTCAAGTTGATACCCTTTTTAAAACTTACTTTTATAAATATCTATTTCTATTTTTTTTTTCAAAAATACTCATTTTTACAGTCCACAATTCATATACAAAATATAAGCGGTCCATATTTATAATGTAAATTTTATCTATGAGGTACTTATTTTATATATAAAATATGAATAATATATATTTATAATATAAATATTTACCACAATTTATGTTTTTTATTATAAATTTAACCTATGATATACAATTTAAAATATTTGCTAATTTTTAGTGTAATTTTATTCATAAAATATAGACCACAATATAAATTTTATGCATTAAACGTATATTGTAGTCTACATTTCATGAGTAAAACTGTGGTAGTCTACGTATCTCAAAAAATGGGTATAAAAATATTTATATTTATGAAATAAAAATTACAAAAACGGGTATTTATAGAAATATGATTTTGAAAACGGATATTGATGAAGTTTTCCCCCGGATTTTAGTGTTTGCTGGTAAACGACGTATAGATAACTGCCACGTCGTCGTTTTCCATTTGGGGAATGGCCAAAACCCTTTGTTTGGGTTTTAAGGACCGGTTCACAGTTCACTCACTCACTCACCACCGGGCGGTGAATGCATAAATAAAACCTGCTCTCTCCAAAATCCCCAAATTGAGAGCCGAGAGTGAGAGTGAGAGTGAGAGAGACAAAGAATCGAAGCCATTAGGGTTCCGCCATCACCAAAACAATGGAGGGGAAATCGTACCAGAGGTTCCCTAAGATCAAGATCCGGGAAATGAAGGACGACTTCCTCAAATTCGAGCTCCGGGACACCGACGCCAGCATGGCCAACGCGCTGCGCCGCGTCATGATCGCCGAGGTGCCTACCATCGCCATCGACCTAGTCGAGATCGAGGTCAACTCCTCTGTCCTAAACGACGAGTTCATCGCCCACCGCCTTGGCCTCATCCCCCTCACCAGCGAGCGCGCCATGTCCATGCGCTTCTCACGTGACTGCGACGCCTGCGATGGTGATGGCCAGTGCGAGTTCTGCTCTGTCGAGTTCCACCTCCGCGCCAAGTGCATGTCTGATCAAACCCTAGATGTCACCAGTAAGGACCTCTACACCCCTGACCATACTGTCGTCCCCGTCGACTTCTCTGATCCCGCCGGTGATGAATCCGCTGAGCAGAGGTATTTGTCTGCTCTTTCTCTCTCTCTCTCTCTTCCTCTAATATATATATATATATATATATATATATATATATATATATGTTTGTGTGTGTGTGTGTGTGTATATTTCAATGTTGGGATTGTTATGGCTTTCGTAAAGGGCGTTTCGTTTGTACTTAATGTTCCCCTAAATATTTGAATTTTACAATGTGAATGTTCTTCTTTGTGTGGCAGTTTGCTAACATATTGTTGTTGTTTTAGAATGGAAAAGGAAAAGAACAAACACTTTGCTCGATTAAGAATCCTGTGTTTTTTAAATTTGGTTTTCTGTGCAAATTAAATGGAGAAAATGTGAGACTACGTCACCAAACCTTCTTTTTTTTTTTTTGTGTTAAGTAAGGTGGTTTGATTTACGATCGTAAGGGAAACTATTCTTACATTGTCTGTTGGTTATTTTGTGGTTAAAGGGGGATTATCATTGTGAAGTTACGCCGTGGACAAGAACTGAGGCTGAGAGCCATAGCCAGAAAAGGGATTGGCAAGGATCATGCCAAGTGGTCACCTGCAGCAACTGTTACTTTTATGTATGAACCAGACATCCGAATCAATGAAGAACTCATGGAAACTTTGACACTTGAGGAAAAAAGAAGTTGGGTTGAAAGTAGTCCTACGAGAGTGTTTGAGATTGATCCGGACACCCATCAGGTTACCTTCTCATGTTACTTGCCTTCTTCTTTATTTTCATGGTTATCTGTCTTAATTGGCTTTTGAAATTGGTAGTTGTCACATTATCAAATTTAGTTACGAACCTGCTATGTTTCTTACGAAATCCTTGTCTTTGAGGGCTTGTTGTGTAGTGTTTAGAAAGGCTATTATGAGGATCGTTAAATTTCAATCTTGTTGCTTCTTGTAGGCAGTAGGCCTTAGCTATTTCAGGTCGATATTTTATGTAGTATTGGTCATTACTTATGTGATCATACCTTTCATTTTCTTGCAAAAGCTGTTATTTGAACTATAGAAGAAGGAAGTGAATATAGTTCTGCTTTTTTTTTAACTGTTGAAATGTCTTCCATTGGATATTTTACGGTTTTTGGTTCTTGACGTTTACAAAATTACTCTAGCTTTCCCCATGAATGCTTACCAAAAATATCCAATTGGTTTTGATTGCCACAAGAAACACAAGGCTCTTACCAAGTATACTCAAACTGCAAGATAGCATTTCAAATTTTATACAAGTATTTCTGTACCTAATGAAGGAGGAGCTGGCAGATAAATAGTACATATTTTTATTGGTTTGTCAATTACAACTTTTCATGATAAAAGTAATTAGTCGTTGCTGAATTGATTCTAAATGTGCTATAGTTAAAATTTTGGTTCTGCTTCTCATCTGGGCTATACTTGCAAAGGAGAAGTTCTGTTAGTTACGATTCTGCTGAGGCTTTATTGTGCTTAAGGTTAATTGAGAAACGAGATATTGAAGCATGTTCGAAGACCACATTTGTCACTTCCTGATTTTTGCGATATTTGGATGACTTAAATGTGAAGTTCTAATGTACTTGAAAATAATCGAGGAAACCAATTCTATTTGGAGATGGTGATTTTTTCATTTGAAAGGGGGATTTAGTGAATGCTAGTATTGAGAACTGACATATATATTGTTTATCTTGGGGGCAATCTTTAAGAGTTGGACAAAGGGGATAAATTAGTGTTATGATATAACGAAACCTTTAACTACAATTTAAATACCTTTTGGTGGTTATGATCTAACTCAGGGGCTGCCAGTCAGGACAGGAAATATATTACTGCATTAAATGAGACCTGCTTTCCATTTCTAATGTGTGGGGGCTGCCAAATTACATTTCTTTGTTTGTTTGCTTCTTTATTTGTCATGAATGACTCTATTAAGTTTGAGAAGTTTTTACCTTTAGATCCATCAAAATCTTACCTGCAGTGGGTATACTGGCAGTTAGTAGTTTCCCATTGTCTTATAAGTTGTAATTTCATTTGATCATGGGTCCTGACATGTGAGAATTGATTGGTAAGGATGGTTCGACTCTGATATTCTATGAGCCATGTGAGAATTGATTGGTAAGGAGTGTTCAACTCTGATATTCTATGAGCCACTGGCATGTTGCGTGCTTTCGGGATGGCTTAGCGCATTTAGCGTAAGGGTGTATAATTGTTTTGATCAGGCCCACTAGGATGGATCAGTTTGTTTGAATCTTGTAGTCATAGTGGTGGTGCTTCACTTACGAATTATTGTGCTCTTCCAGAGAAAGAAGAAATAAAATTAATGTTTATTTATTTTTTTTTAATTGTTTTTAGGTTTATGTGTTCGATGCTGAGGCTTACACTTACGATGATGAAGTGATCAAGAAAGCAGAAGCTATGGGGAAGGCTGGGCTTGTTGACATCACTGCCAAAGAAGATAGTTTTATTTTCACTGTTGAGTCAACTGGTGCAATAAAAGCTTCTCAGCTAGTGCTCAATGCCATTGAAATCCTGAAACAAAAGCTGGATGCAGTACGCCTATCAGAGGATACAGTAGAAGCCGATGATCAATTTGGTGAATTAGGTGCACACATGCGAGGAGGATGATCCCTGTCGCTTCAAGCATTTTATTGACTTCTGTGGGTTTCTGAAAAATCTGACTTCCGTTTACTATGTGGAACTTTGTTCATATGCTTCATCAACTGCAATATAGTTATTTTACTGTACCCTTGATGTTTATCTGTTTCCTGCTAGACATATATTCTCTCTGTGGAACTTGCTGTCTCACTTCTTGATGTAAAACATGTGGGCAAGAAATGACGAACCAACATGTTTTATGTCTTGCATCTATACCTATTTTGATGCGAGTCATGCGACTGTAAATGTTGCCTAAAGTATAAAGAATTGCATCTGTTTCTATTGGCTATACATGTCTTGCAATCTTGGATGTATGGAATCTGGGTTTCTTCCATAATAATTCCTTCATATTGACATTTTGTCGTCAGGTCATCGTATGGTCATATCAAGAATACGGTACTCTTAATACGATACAATTATGTCATCTGGTTAGCATGTAGACATTTTGATTTTCCGTGGTTGAAATCGTATTTACAAAATTTTTGTGCTCATTTTCGTCATAGATCATCAGTTGCAAACTTGTGTCATTATCTCTTCCTCCTTTTTGGCATATATATATATATATATATATATATACTCTTCGAGCGAATATTAACAGAAGCACACTGATTACAATTTTTAAAAGTGATTTTTCTAAAAGAAAAGACGACTTGTTTGCATTTTACTATCAGCTTTTTTCTTCCAATATCTCAGGGTAGCAAGCTTGTTTTATTTGGTCAATCTGAGAAGCCATAAAATTCAACAGCAGTTAAAACGGAATGAAAAGGTTGTAACTTGTAGTAAGTGACAAAATAACTGGTTTGGGTTTAGGAGCGTTTGTCTATAGGTAGGAAAAGGGTTAACCGATTGGTGAAAATTTTCAGCAAGTTACAAGGAATTGCTAGAGCAGCACAATACCGTCAATAAAATTTATTCTTTAATAGAAGTTGCGTAGTTTCTTATCTTTACAAGGAGGAATCACAATAAGAAGTTATGAACTTTCATTTTGGTTTTAGTAGTATACTGTGAAGGGTGTAAATCATGACAAAACATCGACTCTGCAAGCTGCAACTTTGTCTTTGCCTCAGTTTTGGAGTTTCCATTGGCTGTTATTCAGCTTCTTTATTCTACCACTTAGCTGATATTTATTGTTTGCAGTTTTAGACTTCTTATCTCAGTTTCTAGAGCATCCAATCCCAACATATTGAGCCAAAACTATCTTTACTTTTACCACATTTTCTCACGCTGCTCCGTTAAAAGTGTAATGCTGACTCTTTAATCTATTTACTATGCAAAACTACATAAAAACAGGCAATTAGTCCCCTTAAATTGAGAGAAAGAGGCAATTAATCTATGAGTTAACAACTTAACTTTCATGAAATAAACGATCCCCCTCCGAGAGGCTAAAAGGAAAATTAAAACCCAATATTATTTACATTTCCATTGACTCAATTGAACGAGAAGTTGAAACTACGTGCAAGAAACTGCAGAGTTCCCTACAAATTACCTCTTTTGGGCTCACACTTTGATAATCAGGGAGTGGGGGGTCAATGGTGTGTAATATTATGAATAGAGTCACGGGATCCCTATCTTTGTAGGACCCTTATCATAGTTGTCAATGCTCAAGAACCTTATTTTGCTTGTTTGCTTGCTTGCTTCCATAATAGTAGTACCTTGAAGTTAATTCCCAAGAAATTCCCAAATAAACTATTTTTTCCCTTTTTATTTCACAATCAATTAAAACAAATATCTTCGGGGTTTTTTTTTTTTTTAAAACCGTTCTCAAAACTACATGTGGTGTCAGATGTTTGGAAACATGAACATTGTTATGTCACTATCGTCTATATCTTTGTTTACCCTATAAAACGCTTTCAGCCAGAACAGGAATGGCTAATGAGAAATGGGCTCTTGATGTTGATTCCGAGAGGCGATCCAATCTTTGGATGTAATATTTTGGAATGTAAATCCTTTTTGCTTTGTGGGGCCCAGTGAATGAGTTTTGACTTATTTGTTAGAGGTTAGCTATAAACTTTTGCTTTTTCTTGGTATAATTTTGTTTTATTTCCCCTCGTGAAAAGCACGTAAGCAAGTACACTTAAAAATAAAAATAAAAAATAAAATAAAATAAAAAAAACAGCATGTAAACTATATATCAATATTAGTAGCACTTCCCTCACAAGGAGAGGAAAGAAATAGTGTGATATTTTATAGACATCCACATTGAAAAAAATTGTCTCAGCCTTTAATTTTATTTCCTCAAGACTTCTAAGAGAAATTATGGACCAGTTATTCGATATGAACGGAAACTGGGAATGCAACAATTTAACTGAATTTTTCTCCTTTATTTTTTCCTACACATTATATAAGTCCTTTCAAATTTCAATTTTGTCTCATCTTCAATAATCTCTCTTTTTTCCATTTCCCGGGAAATGATAAATTTATATGCTCACATTGAATATGTTTCTTTTTTCAAGGATTCAAAAAGTTTTTTTTTGGCCATATTAATTACTTATCATCTTTGATACGGATATACATATATTCCTTAAGTTCTTTTCTTCTCATTTATCTGGACGTGATTTGTTGGACTCGTGAACATGTCTACCTAAGCAATAATATGATCTTCAATGGGCAAGCAGTGGCATTATTAATGTACATTCAAAACTGTGGATATCCCATACCCTTTCTCATCTTTTTATATTTTATTTATTTATTTCAGTTTGGTATTGGTAAAGAAGTTTCATTATTTCTTTTGTCGATCTTTAACGTTATTTAACTAGCTCAGTTAATCTAAGACTTTAAAATTATTTGTGTTTGATGAGTCAATGATTTAATCCTTGTGTGCGTATATTATTTTTTAAAAAAATTTATAATAAATTAAGTCATATTTAAAAAAAAAAAATAGTTCTTTAACTAAGATGTTAGGACCAAAAATAAAATCTTGTAGAGATTTTTCACTTTCAATTTATTCCATGTGGATATTATTGCCAATATTAATTACTAGTGGACCTCATATAAGATAGCGCAATTTTATTCAAAAATGAAGTTCAACTCACCGCCACAATTTAATCTAGATTAACTCTTAAAATTTGTATCTTCATACTAGGTTATAAGAAGTTTAAATTGTATAGGATTATCTCAATACATCAGCCTCCATTCCATCTTTAATTTGACATATCACAATCTTCATCAATTAAAATAAGTCTTATAATAAAACTCCTGTAGAATTACTTCAATGAATAGCAAAATGCGTTACATGTTACTGGTAAGAAAATATTATATTTAGGCTAAAAAAATTAGTCTGTTATACATCAATCTGTACTCCTCCTTTAATTTAATCTATCGCAATCTTCATCAATTCCTACCTAGTACACCATCAATACTCTGAAGTAGAATTAGACCAGCAGATTGAAATTCCTACCCTCCTTGATATCAGAAATATTCTATTCTCAATGGAGAGCTTCAAGACCCCTGGTCCAGATGGTATGTCTGTTCTTTTCTTTAAATCTTATTGGGAGGATGTTGGAGCTTGCTTTTGTGAGATTGTTCTTGATGTTTTTCATTCGGGTTTAACTCTTCCAACTTGGTGCTTATCCCGAAATCAGAGATTGCCTCCAAGATCAATAATTTTAGACTAATCTCTGTGTAATGTTGTTTATAAGGTTATCTCCAGGCCAATCGCAAACAAGATCAGGCCTTTTCTATCCCAGATGATATGCCCAACTTAAAACGCCTTTGTGCCTGGCTGGTCTATCTAAGATAATACAATCCTTATCCAAGAAGTGATTCACTCTTTAAAAAAGAAAAAACGGAAGGGGTTTTTTTGCAATCAAGATTGATCTGGAAAATGCATATGATAAACTGATCTGGGAATTTATTTTGGAAGTGCTTAAATGCCTAGGTTTCCCGGAATGACTCAGTCTATGGGTGAAGAATTGCATCATTACTATGTGTTATGTGGTCTAAAAATCTATATATTGGTCAATATCAAAAAGGGAAAGTTAGGAACCAAGTTGGATGCGTCAGATCGCATGAGAATTTTTTCTGATCGAAGTGCGACCTGCTCCGAATGAGTTAAGTGCGACCAGTATGAAAAGGAAACTAGATCAAGCTTCATCGAGCGGGTAATCTACAGGGAAACACGTTTCTGAATAGAGATCGACCAATCATTCTATTTAAGTTATTATCCAATTATGTTGTTGCTCAAATTGTATTTTCTGATTACACACTTACCTGTTTTCACAATTGAGAAACGTTGAGCCACCCTCACCTATATAAAGGGAGATCAGTATTGCTATAAAAAACTTCGGACGACACTCTGTATTTTTTTCTCTCAGGATTCTCACCTTGAGACTTAAAGAAACTCTTGTAATTCTCCAGAAAATGGTGAAAGACAATGGACGTAGGCTCATCTTTTTTAGGGCTGAACCACTATAAAATTCTTGTCTCTTTATTTGCTTTGATTTTATAAATCATTTTTTACGTACAAGCCACATCTTGTAGTTTCCTAAATTCATTGTTGACAAAACCTCCGTCAATAATTAACGCTAGAAGGAGGGTCATTCCAGTAAAAAGTTTATCAATTTCGCTTCCTCAACAATGGCAAACACCAGAAACACTACCAGAAATATTAGAACTAGCCAAAACCAACCCCAAAGCACTACTGCTGTACAGGTAGATCCTGCTCAGAATCAGCCTGCCGTGACTGCACCAGAAAATATTGTCCAGAGATAGGATCGCATGGAGGAGGCACTGGTGAACCTTCAGCAAATCACTATCAGATTAATGATTCTCTACGACGACTTGTGGAGGGATAGATGGTGACTCCACTACAGCACGAATGTCCCAGAGAACGTCTTGCTTAACTACCTAAGAGAGGAATTCAGATCCTAGAGACAGACAACTGCGACCAGTACAAAGCCCAGCATGAGCGTCATAGAGATCGTACCTCTAAGGGAAAAGACAAGGTCGCAGACTTGTCTCTGGAATCTAGTACTGAGAGTTTGAGCACTGATGGTGATTGTGGACAACCTTCTCAGATAGCAACTGTCAATCGTGATTACCTAAACAATGAGCAAAATTGTCAATCGAGGAGCATCTTTGAAAGGATTAGTAGGGAGTCGAGATAGAATCCTGCAAACCTAAGACAACACCTAGAACAGTGATGTAGTCATGAGCGATCTACATCGCATCATAACGACCGAAGTCGATCTCGTCGCACTATTACATTAGAATCCTCATAAAAGTCATAGCAGATCCTGCTTGACCAACCTGCCTTATATCGTAATAACAACCAAAGGCAACCCTTGCCACCAATAAGAGATAATGCTCTCCCTCTGAACGTCGATGTTCATAATTTGAGGATCGCATTAGATGCACTTGCTCACTGGGATGATGAGCTCACTGATGGATATCGTCAATCGTCATTCAGCGAGGAAGTTCGAGCTGTTGCCTTACCTGCTAGATTCAAACTTCCCACCATAAATATTTTTGATGGGAAAACTGATCCATATTATCATATGGATCACTTCAGCAACCTGATGGAACTTTATAATGTCGATGATCTCGCACGTTGGGATGTTTTGCTGTAACTCTCAAAGGAGTTGGTAAAGGTCAACAACCCACCTGAAGAGAGAGTTTTAACTCTAACGATGGCTAGGGTATGACCAGAGATTAAACTCTGAGAGGAGTTACTTGAGCGAGAATGCAGAACTCTTGAGGACTTCTATTGAAGAATTGGTTGGCATTTGAGGGGGGAATCTTCACACAAGAATCTTCATAAGACGAAGAAAGAAGGAGGAAAAGATGTTGCTAAAGATGCGACCATGACCAACAACAATAATAACAAGAAGTCAAACAAAAGAAGTAACGAACAATCAATTGAGACGCAACCCAAACAGAAAAAGCAGTAGATTCCAAGAGCTCCTATGAGATTCAACAACTATACTGAACTGAACGCACCCATAGATTATATCTATGCAGTCACAAACCAGTATGAGTGATATCGTTAACCAAAACTGATAAAACGGGATAGAGCGAGGCATGATCCCAACAAGTTCTGCCGGTATCACAATGACATTGGACACGGTACCAATAACTGCTATGCCTTCAAGGACGAAATCGAAAGATTAATTAAAGAAGGGCGGTTGCGGCAGTACACTAGACAGAATAATGAAAGGCAAGAAGAAAACTGACAGTGACCTCTAGAAATTCAACGCGAAGTGCGAACTATTTTTAGAGGACCACATGTTAGTGGAGATTCGAAGAGGGCGCAAGATAGGTATACACGAGAAGCTCGACAGCAGCCATTGACGAATGTCATGCATCTTGAGCAGCGACTATGAAAGTTTCAACAAATACTGGATATGGATATTACCTTCACGGGCAGGATACGAGGGAGGTCCATTACTCGTATAATGATGCGTTGGTCATAAAGATAAACTGTGGAAGCACGTAGCTATGGTGAGTATTGGTCGATAATGGAAGTATTGTCGACGTCCTGTACTATGACACCTTCAAAAAGATGGGGTGAGTGAAAGCAACCTAAAGCCCGCTGTCACTCCACTCTATGGATTTATTGATAACAACATAATGCCTAGGGGTATGATTGAGTTAATGGTCAACGTTGGAACTTATCCTAGGGTTTTAATGGTAATGACCCAATTCTTAGTTGTGGATTGTCCCTCTGTATTCAAGTTATACTAGGAAGACCAACATTAAGGGAACTTCAAGCAATTACTTCAATCTACCACCTCACTATGAAGTTTCTGACTCAACATGGAGTAGGCGAAGTGCGAGGCAACCAATATAACGTACATACTTGTTATAATAATTCTTTAAAGCTCACAACAAAAGATGTGGCACCTCGCACAATGATGTCTAGCTACAAGGTGAAGTGTCAAGGGAAGCATCAGGCGAAACGTCAATCGAAGACCTCAACCCTCAAGAAATTGATGGAGAAGTCAAGACTGGACCTATAGAAGACTTGGAAGATTTGTCAATTGGCAGGTCTTCGAAAGTTCTAAAAATCGGAGCGAAGCTTCAAGAACCCACGCGAGCTTTATTGGTTGCTTTTCTGAAATTAATCTTGGATATCTTCGCATGGCAATATTCGGATATGATGGAGATTGATCCGAATATAATGTGTCATCGCCTTAATATAGATACAACAAAGAAGCCTGTATGGCAAAAAAGAAGAGTCATGAATCCAAAATGCTATGTTGCATTAAAAGAAGAGATAGAAAAGTTGCTTGAAATTAGATTTATCAGAGAATCTTTTTACCCGAATTGGCTTGCAAACCCAGTTTTGGTAAAGAAACCCAACGGGAAGTGGAGAACTTGCATCGATTTCACCGACCTCAACAAAGCATGTCCGAAAGACAATTTTCCCCTTCCAAGAATCGACCAACTTGTAGATGCGACGTCGGGGCATGAACTCTTAAGCCTTATGGACGCGTATTTTGGATACAATCGAATCCCAATGTACAAGCTAGATAAGGAGTATACCTCGTTCATCACTAATCGAGGATACAAGAAGATGCCCTTCGGACTCATCAACGTAGGTGGGACTTATCAGTGTCTTGTCAATATGATGTTTGCAAAACAAATTGGCAAGACAATGGAGGTATATGTTGATGACATGTTGGTAAAGTCGAAGAAAGTTGAAGATCATGTCAAGCACCTTGATGAGATGTTCAAAATTCAGCGAGGCATCGAAGCTAACCCTCAGAAGATACAAGTATTAATTGATATGCAATTCCCTCACAAAACCAAAGGTGTGCAGAGCCTGGCGGGAAGAGTGGCTGCATTGAGTCGATTTGTATCTAGGTCAACCGATAAATGCCAACCATTCTTTGAAGTATTGAAGGGTTCGAAGAGGTTCGAGTTGACGGAAGAATGCGAGTAGATGTTTCAAGAATTAAAAACACTTGGGTTCTCCTCCACTCTTGTCAAAGCCAAACCCGGGGAAAGAGTTATACTTGTATCTCACTGTTTCCAAGTATGCGACAAGTGTTGTGTAGCTTCGACCTTATTTTTATGCGCACTTTATCAAAGTTTTTACGAATTTTCCATTAAAGTAGGTTCTGCAAAAACCTAAAGCTTCAGGACGACTACTTAAGTGGGCCATTGAGTTGAGTCAATTTGACATCAATTTTTAACCTAGCACTGCGATTAAAGATCAAGCTCTCGCAGATTTTATTGCAGAGTTCACATACGATACCAATCTTCCCACAGAAGTGATCGAAAAACCTGCTATAAATTTATCAAGATTGTGGAAACTTTATGTCGATGGATCATCAAACGAGAATGGAGTTGGTGCGGGCTTAGTACTAATCAGTCCTGAAGGGCATAAGATTTATTGTGCACTTCGCTTTAAATTTCCAATATCGAATAATGAGGCAGAATATGAAGCATAGATAGTTGGGCTAAAGCTCGCACAAGAAATGAAGGCCACGATGATTGAGGTATACAGTGATTCCCAGTTGGTTATTTGTCATGTGATCGGCTATTATCAAGCAAGAGGAGAAAGAATGATAGCTTACTTACAGGAGGTACAATGACTGTTCTCGACATTTACTGCTTAGAGCATTCAACTTCTTCCTCGCATTAAGAATACTCGAGCAGATACTCTACCTAAGCTCGCCTCAACTAAAGATGCAAAATTATTAAAGGTGGTTCCTGTCGAATTTCTTGCGAAACCAAGTATTGAAGTATATCCCCAAGTGACCATGCCGGTTAACAAAAGACCATCGTGGATGGATCCTATGATGAAGTATCTAAAAAATGGGGATCTTCCCAAAAGCAAAGACGACGCAAAATGACTCTGAATGAAGGCAACTCGCTATATCATCTATGATGGGAAGCTGTATCGAAGAAGTTTTAGCTCGTCGTTATTATTATGTGTTGATGAAGAAAAAGCACACTACATTATGAAGGAAATTCACAAAGGAATATACTAAAATCATTAAGGGGAGCACGCACTTGCGAACAAGGTTCTCAGACAAGGGTATTTTTGGCCAACTATGAAGAAGGATATGATGGAATTCGCTAGGAAGTGTGACAAATGTCAACGATTTGCAGTTGTTCCTAGAATGCCACATGTTCCTCTAACTCCAATGATTAGTCTATGGCTATTTGCAGTATAGGGAATTGATATTATCAGAATGCTTCCATTGGCGTAAGATGGATTGAAGTATACAGTGATTGTAGTTGATTATTTTACCAAGTGGACAGAAGCTAAAGCCTTGAGTATCATTTCCACAAAAAAGATGATAGATTTTGTTTACAAATCTATAATTTGCCGTTATGGTATACCATATACTATAATTTCTGATAATGGGAAACAATTTGGCTGCGATAAGTTCCGTAACTTCTGCAACAACTTAGGCATCAAGAAGAGCTTCTCCGCTGTTGTTCATCCACAAGCTAATGGACAGATCAAAGCTATAATAAGATACTTAAACAGAACCTAAAGACAAAGTTGAAAGAGCACATAGGTGGCTAGAAGTGCTTTCTGAAGTATTATGGGCCTATCGCACCACTCAACTAACAACTACTGAAAAAAGTCCATTCTTTTTAGCTTATGGATACGAAGCAATGGTGTGAGTAGAAATTGGTGCGAGCTCTTTACGACGATCTACTTATGAGCAACATCAGAATAATGCAGTAATGAGGATTGAGCTCGATCTTTTAGAAAAAAAGCAAGAGCACTCTCAGCTTCAGATTGCATCATATCAACAATGCACTGTTCGATATTATAACTCTAAAGTCAGAAGCAAGGAATTTGAAGTTGGTGATCTTGTTCTTCGACAAGTTCTACCTAATAATAAAGAGCACAGACTCTTTTAGGAAGAACCATATGTTATTGATGTCATCATTCAACCCGGGACATACAAGTTAGCTCGCACTGGTGGACAAAAGATCAAGCATCTTGGAATGTAGAACAACTTCGTCGCTATTATCAGTAAATCTTCATGTATATCTTCATGTATTTTCAACGACCTAAGGGGCATCTTGCTATTTGTCATTCGTCATCATGCCTCAATAAAGATGTCTTTTCTTTGATTATTACTTTAGTTTTATTTTGTTCATCTTTTATAGTTTTATGGCAGTCTTGGAACACCATAAAACTCAGGGGGCAGTGGGATTAGAATGTTATCTCCTACTCACTTTCTAAAGGACTATGCAAACGTTCATTTAGAGGGATTGGAATTTTAGATCACAGAATTTTTAAAATTTCTTAAAATCTTAGGATTTTCTCCTCGCTTCATGCTATAGCATGTCGTATTACGTAATTTCTCTTCTCGAACAACAAAGTAACTAAGCAAAATATTCATTGTTTGATGTGATATATTTCTATATTTTATTTTGCCATGGAACTTCTGAAAAACAGTATTGATTTCGCATCACTCAAACTTGATGTTTTCTAAAGCGACCGAACACTTAAAACCCGTTTTAAGTTAGTTGGATTCGAATCACAATAGCATATCGATCAGTCACCTAGTGATTGACTACTTGGTTAAATTATACATCTTTATATTATGATGCAATATTTTTAATTGTTTTACAGGGATAAACAGAAAAAATAATATATAATGATTATGCAGATGTACTCGCTCCACTGTTTTTAGTTTTTATTGTAGCTTCGGTTTCCTTCTAGCTCTGGACAAGCTCAACCATATCTTCACCAAAGATGGAAAAGTCGAAATCTGGATGCTCGTAAAAGATATTGTATATTATGGTCGATGAAGCGATATCACTGGCCTTTTCTTCGAGCTCTTTGCCTTCAAAGGCCCTAAACTCTTCTACAGCCTTGTAAACTGCCTCTGTTTGTCGCCTCTTTCAGAACATTTGGATGCTCGTAGATGGTTTTCTCAAGTTCTTTAATCTTTTCTTTGAGCTTCTCCTTTTTAAGCTTTTCCTTGGCCAGATCCTCGCACAGCTGCTATTTCTCTAACTCGAAAGAATTTCTCTCTTCTTCATGAATCTTCTCTAAGTCCTCGAATGCTTGGGTCATTTTTTCGATCTTTTTGTCCTTCTCCATACATTCAAGGACCGAGTCATACATTAAAACAGCAACTGCAGCTGTCTGAAAATATAACACACATCAATACAAGAAAAGTGCGCCGAAAAGTGAAGAAAGAATATGCTTACATTTGCCAACATCCTCATTGCAGCACTGAAAGCGACCTTGGTTAGTCATTGCTTCATCCTCTCCCAACCTTCCTCAGAAGTGAAACGATCGATAAAGGTCGCGCTCAAGCCAGCTTTTTCTAGCAGTTGGCGAAAGAGTGCGAAAAGCTCCTCGTCCTTGTCGGCCTGGCTTAGTCCCCCAGATGAAGTAGCTATTTCTTTAGATGGCTCAGGCTGACTCGCAATTTTTATAGGCTGAGGGGGAGGCGAGCTTATAGCGACATCCTCAAAGGTGACTTTTCGCTTCTTGGAAGTGTCGACCTTCTCTTTCCCTTTCGTCGAGGAGGGAGGTGTGTTGCCTGGTGCCTTGGACTTTACCATTGTCCCCAGTATTGAAGATGGTGCTCCAGTCTGCTGCCAATTGCCATTTCTGTACAAATATGATTAGTTAGCATGCGAGCTATGTAATGCGACAAAGAAATGGAATAATAGAAAAATTACCTTCTTGCTGCTAAGAAATTAGTGGCGATAGAGCTTCTAGAAAAGATGGTTCTAGGACAATAGGAGTGGCATGTGCTTTTCGTTTCCTGGGTTTAGAAGATAAGGCACCTACTTCCTTCTATTTCCTCTGCTTCTTCTTTGAGTTCGAGAGTTTAGTCGGACGGTTGGCAGAATTTGGAAGAGCGGCTCCTTTTGGGAATAGTCCGCAAACAACTAAGTTCTTAGTTTTCCCAAGCTTTTTCCAATCAAATTCTTCGATCGGAAGGTTGTTTATTTTAGACACCCTTGCGAGCTGCTCTTTGGAGAAACCTGAACACTCCCTGTTATTTATGACGACATATGAATGCGATCAGATTGATATATTTATATAGAGAAAACTATAAGTTGAAAGTTACCTGCCAGGGTTTTCAAAGAAGTTATTATCGGTGTAGTCAAAATGAAAAAATGGATTTTTCTATTTTCCCATGTTGTTGCGGACTCTGTGGATGGTTTTATTGCTTGATTTGACCACTTGCTCATATAGAAGAAGCCAAAATTTGAAGGGTTCGGGTTCACTTAGTAGAACCAAGCGAATTCTTTAGGTGTGGGGGATTCTAGACCTAATTTATGGTATAATATGTACAAGCCTACCATGTATCTATATGTATTTGGAGTTAGTTGAAAGGGGACAACTTCATAATAGTCGACAATCAATTTGATATATGGATGAAATGGGAGGTGGACACCGCATCTAATAGCTGTATCTGAGAATGAGGCGGTTCTACGGGGAGGTGTGTGTGGTTGATTAATCTCTGTGGGTAGGTGAAGGGGGACGTCGATTTTGTAATTGCATACAATCTTTTCGAGCTTGTTCGTTGTACAGCTCATCTTTATATCGGTACATGACCAATTTTCTTCTACATAGTTATAACCCCCTTGCGAATACAGGGGCATCCCTAATGTGCTGAGGCCATTGGTCTTGAGGAAGGTCGCCTATGCGAGGACTTTTGCCTGGTCCCAATTATTTCTACTTCAAGTTGTGGCTCAAGATAGTCTTCAAGATTTGTAGAGCTAATGCTTGTATTGAAGGATGATTTTCCTGAGAACGCATTCCCTTCCCTAAATTCCTCGCTACTAGACATTTGAAAAAGAAACAAGGTATGTATTTAGTCCTATACGAGCATCAGGTATCCTTAATATATGCGAACAATTTGGGGCCATAAAATCCTAAGATTGCATCGACAACAAGTTGTTCGTCGAATTTATTATAATCAATCTATGGGTTCATAAAAAATTGTTCGAGCAGCTCTTCAATAATTCATCACTCGACTGATTTTAGTTTTCAAATGTCAAGACTTTAGATCTTAGATTTCTCCTACGGGTTCGTCTATCGATCATTTAAAAGTAATTTATTCGATAAATTCATAGGGAGATTCTAAGATATGCCTATTTTTTAGTTCATCTGAATATAGAGATGGGTTTATATTTAGGTCATTCATAATTCTACGATTCAACATTCTATTTCTAAAAAATGAGCTCTGTGATTCATAGATAAGAGTTCTTTGGTCCTATGGAAATCGAAGAACGATGATTCTTTAAAAAATAGGGAGAAAATATATGCTAACCTTTTTTCAGAGATTGAAAAACCAAGATATTGCCTGAAGGATTTGGTGATGACATTGGCAGAGAAGATGGTGAATTTGTGTGAGCTGGAAAGCGAGGAGGGACACTGAGAGGATTTCTATCTTATGGATGTTTTGGATTTCAGAGGAAATGAAAGAGAAAGAGGAAGCAATAGGGTTCGAAGCTTTGAAGAAAAGGCGGATGGATTCGTGATATATATACATTTCAAGCATCATGAAATCGCAGCCATAAATCAAGACATTTAATTTTCGGATCTAATGGCCGAAATTCATGCAAGGATTAATTTTTGAAATTAAATGAGCATTTTTTTCAAAATTTGAAGCATCTCGATTTGAGATGACAGCTGGTGTCATCGCTATGATCGGGTCTTCCCAAAAAACAGAGAAGTCTTCTCGAGTTTTACTACTCTCCTGAGAAAAAGTGACACGTGGTTACGTCTGTCAAGAAAATATACGCGTGATTCTGAAAAGATAAGATTTGAGAGCTGGCGACTCTTCGAGGATTTCAAGATTATATCATAATGTCGCATTTTTAAGCTCACACTTATCAGAGAAGGAAGCTCCATTTTTTCCTAAAGAACTAATGAAGCTAGGGGGCGATTGTTGTGTGGTCTAAAAAGCTATATCTTTGTCAATGCCAAAAAAGGAAAGTTAGCAATCAAGTTGGACGCATCAGGTCGCATGAGAATTTTTTTTGATCGAAGTGCGACCTCTTCCGAATGAGTTAAGTGCGACCAGTATGAAAAGGAAACTAGATCAAGCTTCATCAAGCGGGTAATCTACAAAGAAAAAGAAACATGTTTCTGAATGGAGATCGACCAATCATTACACACTTACCCATTTTCACAATTGGGAAATATTGAGGCACCCACACTTATATAAGAGGAGCTCAGTGTTGCTTTGAGACTTAAAGAAACTCTTGTAATTCTCTAGAAAATAGTGAAAGATAGTGGATGTAGGCTTATCTTTTTTGGGACTGAACCACTATAAAATTCTTGTATCTTTATTTGCTTTGATTTTATAAACCATTTTCACACACAAGCCATATCTTGCAATTTCCTAAATTCATTGTTGACAAAACCTCCATCAACACTATATCTCTGGATCTTCTCCTGAATGATAGCTATTATGGAAAAATTCGTCCTACTCGAAGGATTCATCAAAGAGACCCTTTATCACCCTATTTATTCATCTTGGCCATGAAATTGTTATCCAGGCTTATTGCATAATAATGTAACTCGGGACAATACCAAGGTATAGCTATTTCACCAGGGGGTCCTCACCTAACCCACTTATTCTTTGTTGATGACATAATTATTCTTGGGCGAACAAAGGTGAATGAAGCATTGGCCATTTGGAGTTGTATCAAAAGCTTCTGTGAAATGTCGGGTTAGTCAGTGAACCTCTCGAACACAAGCATTTTCTTCAGCAACAATACAGACCAAGATATTCAGAAAACCATATCCTCTACTCTAGCCACTGTGGGTCCAGCCCATAATATTAAATATCTAGGTATGCCTCTCTTCTTGTCCAAAAATAAGCAATAAGACTTTCATTTCACTATAGACCGCCTAGAGTCAAAGTTAGCATGTTGGAAGGCCAAAACCCTCTCAAAATCTAGAAGAGCAACCTTGATAAAATCAGCAGGTCTTACCCTCTTGATATACACAATGCAATCTACTGGTCTACTGCTTGCTAACACCAGTAAAATTGATTCCCTAGACTAAAAGTTTTGGTAGGGCCACTCTAATTCAAAAAGTGGCCTTAATCTAATCGCACGGAACTCTCTTTACCTTCCAAAATCCCTAGGAGGTTTAGGTTTTAGGAAAACTTCTTAGATGAATTAAGCTCTTCTTGTAAATAAGTAAGTTAAAATAAATCTTTAGATAGAAATATATAAACTCCATAAGCCTATTTTTCATACCACTCTCCACTAATGTAGACAAACACTGCACTAAAGATCATTAGGACTTTATTAAGCTTGTAATGTATAGCTAAGGTAACATGTAGGATAATAGACATTTTTATGGCTCAAATCACCCTAAGTATATAAATTATTCTTGAATCTTAATACAACTCAACTCAACATTTTATTGACATACCACCCCCAAACTTATTTTCCAATTTTTTCTATCATTCCACATTTTTTTTCCCTTTTCACAAGCTACTATACCCTAAATTTATGATTTTCAATTTTTGTTTTATTTCATCACTTTTTTTTTTCTTTTTTTGCCTCACATGGCTATAGTACTTTCTTCGCTCTTTTTTTCATGCCTCAACAAAATAATTGTCCCTAACACCACCCTTCCTCCCAAATTATATCATTGAAAATATATTTAACAAAGATCACATGTGCTATCAGGTGTAAGGTAGAATATTAGAAATAATTTAAAAGCTAAGCTAAAAATATAGGTATCAAAGAAAAGATCAAACTAGGCTCAAATGGCATACTAAAAATATAAGTAGTATCAAGGGTAGGCTTGAAAGGCTCAATCGATCCAAAGATGGCCTAATTCTACAATGGGTTAAGTGGCTTAATTAGAACCCTTGCAGATAGAGCAGTTGGAGATTCATTAATGGGGAAGACTGAAGAAGCGGCCTATGAATTACTTGAGGAGATGGCTGCTAATGCCTATCTGTGGCCAATTGAATACTCTACACCTAAAAAGACTTATGGGGTACATGAAGTTGATGCACTTACAGCTCAAGTTGCCGCATTAACGAAGCAATTCGATGTTATTCATCCTACTCCTGGGAGGTGTAATTTATATGGTGGGTCTCATAACAGTAACAACTGCCATGATAGTAATTTCTTCGATACATCATAGCCTGAGCAAGCACACTTTGTGGGGAATGTCAACCGGTAGTAGAACAACCCATACTCCAATACTTATAATCTGGGATGGCGCAACCATCCAAATTTTTCATAGAGAAACAATGACAATGTCGTAAGACCACCAACGGGATATCAACCTCAATCTTAAGCCAACAAAGTCTCTTTAGAAGAAACTCTTGCACAACTTACTAAGAATACAAATCGATATATGGCAAGGATTGATACATCTATCAGAAATTTGGAAGTTCAAATGGGTTAGATTTCAAATATGCTCTCTGCACGACCACATGGTGCTTTGCCAAGCAATACAGAGACAAATCCAAAAGAGCACGTTAAAATTGTAACCCTCCAAAATGGCAAAGTATTAAAGGATCTTGTCAAAGTAAGAGACAAGACTAATGACCAAGTTGAAGACAACATTGAGCCATCTTCTGAGCAAACTCAAGAAACGATTCCTACTAGTGAAGTTGAGAAGTCTAAATCGAAGCTCTTCCCAGATAACCCACCTCTCTATGTTCCCCCAATTCCATATCCTCAGCGGTTCCAGAAGCAAAAATTAGATAAGCAATTTTCTAAATTTCTTGATGTATTCAAGAAATTGAATATCAATATACCTTTTACAGAAGTCCTAGAACAGATGCCCAGCTATGGAAAGTTTATGAAAGAAATCCTTTCCAACAAGAGAAAGCTGGAGGAGTATGAGACAATAGCACTTACTGAGGAGTACAGTGTAATCCTGCAGAAGAAATTACCACCAAAGCTGAAAGATCGTGGGAGCTTTACTATCCCCTATACTATTGGGAATTCATTCTTTGATAAAGTTCTATGTGACTTGGGAGCGAGCATAAATCTTATGCCACTATCTGTATACAAGAAGCTAGGTGTGGGAAGCCAAGCCAACCACAATCTCCCTATAACTAGCAGATAGATCTATCAAGTATCCAAGGGGAACTATCGAAAATGTATTAGTGAAAGTTGACAAATTCTTCTTCCCTACATATTTTATAGTTCTAGACATGGAGGAAGACCAAGAAATTCTGATTATACTTGGTCGACCATTCTTAGTGACAGGAAGGACTCTCATAGATGTACAGAAATGACAACTCATTCTAAGAGTATAAGAATAACAAGTCACTTTTAATGTTTACAAGGCAATGAAATACCCAACTGAAGTGGATAGCTGTTTGAGAATAGACAATACTGACAATTACGTCAAAGAAGTATTTCAAGCAAGCCTACCAGCTAGTCCTCTTGAGTCTTATCTTATTGGAGCACCCATTTCTGACAATCCTGAAGTCTTAGAATGTTTAAAAACGTTAGATGTCACACCACCAATCTTTATCAAGAAGCCTTTTAAAGAACTGGGACACAAGACTCCATGTCCACTATCATCAGTAGTCAAGTCACCAGAATTGGAACTAAAGCCATTGCCAGCTCATCTACGATATGCTTTCTTAGGAGAATCCTCTACACTTCTAGTTATTATTTCTGCTTCCTTAAATGAAGAACAAGAGGAAAAGCTTTTACACATGTTGCGGAACCATAAAACATCTTTGGGGTGGACTATTGTCGACATCAAGGGAATCAGTTCGTCTATATGTATGTATAAGATTTTGATAGAGGACAACTACAAATCTTTTATTGAACATCAACGACGATTAAATCCCAATATGAAGGAGGTAGTACAAGCAGAGGTATTGAAGCTTCTGGATGCTAGCATTATCTATCCTATATCAGATAGCTCCTGGGTTAGCCCTGTACAAGTTGTGCCCAAGAAAGGAGGGATGGCAGTGGTGCAAAATGAAAACAACGAATTGATCCCTACGAGAATTGTTACTGGATTGGGGGTATGCATTGATTACAAAAAGCTTAATAAGGCCACAAGGAAATCACTTTCCTTTACCATTCATTGACCAGATACTCGACAGATTAGCTGGGTATCCTTTCTACTACTCTGAGTATAATCAAATGGCCATTGCTCCTGAGGACCAAGAGAAAACTACCTTCACTTGCCCTTATGGAATATTTGCTTACAGATGGATTCCATTAGGACTTTGTAATGCCCTTGCAACTTTTCAGCGTTGTATGTTAGCAATTTTCTCCGATATGGCAGAACATTTCATTGAGGTATTCATGGATGACTTCTCTGTTTTTGGTCCTTCCTTTGACTCTTGTTTGGAAAACTTAGCCCTAGTATTATAACGTTGTGAGGAGACCAACTTGATCTTGAATTGGGAGAAATGCCATTTTATGGTACAAGAGGTTATAGTTCTTGGCCACTGAGTTTCTATAAAGGGCATTGAGGTTGATCGTGCTAAAATTGAGACCATTGAAAAGTTACAACCTCCAACATAGTAAAGAGTGTGCAAAGTTTCCTGGGCCATGCTAGATTCTATAGGTGCTTCATCAAGGACTTCTCTAAAATCACGGAGCCTCTTTGCAATCTTCTTGCAAAGGATGTACCTTTCAAGATCGATGAAGAATGCCTTAAAGTGTTCCAACTTTTGAAAACTGCATTGGTATCGGCTCCTATTATTATAACACCTGATTGGAGTTTACCTTTTGAATTAATGTGTGATGCCAGTGACTATGCCATTGGAGCCGTTTTGGGTCAACGGAGAGATAAAATATTTCATGCCATATATTATGCCAGCCAAACTTTGATCGATACCCAGTTGAATTATGCCACCACTGAGAAAGAAATGTTAGCTGTGATTTTTGCATTTGACAAATTCCGATCATACTTGATTGGTACTAAAGTTATAGTCTATATGGACCATTCTACCATCAGGTTTTTGATTGAAAAGAAAGATGCAAAGCCAAGGCTAATCCGTTGGGTCCTACTGTTGCAAGAATTCAACCTAGAAATAAGAGATAAGAAAGATACCGAGAACTTAGTAGCAGATCACTTATCTCGTTTAGAGCCTCATGAACAATAGAAAGATATTGAATCACCCATTAAAAAGACATTTCCAGATGAGTAGCTCTTTTCCCTCAGCACCAATAATCTTCCTTGGTTTGAAGACTTCGTGAATTACTTGGCAAGTAATGTCTTTTCACCTGACCAAACGAGACAACAAAAGAAGAAGTTTCTTTCTGATGTAAAGCATTATTATTGGGAAGACCCTTTCTTGTACAAAAATTATGCTAATCAGATCATTCGAAGATGCATTCCAGAAAAAGAGATGACAAACATACTTCATCATTGCCATTCTTCTGATTATGGTGGTCACTTTGGAGCTAATAGAGTAGCAGCAAAGATCTTTCAGTCGGGTTTCTATTGGCCAACATTATTCAAGGATGCTTTACTCTTACGTTATGGCATGTGATCGCTGCCAGAGGACTGGAAACATCTCCCGCCGACATGAGATGCCTTTAAGCAATATCTTGGAGTTAGAGCTATTCGATGTTTGGGGAATTGATTTTATGGGGCCATTCCCGCCTGCTTATAATAACGTATATATTCTTGTGGCGGTTGACTATATCTCGAAATGGGTTGAAGCAGCAGCACTACCGACTAATGATTCCAAAGTGGTGATAAATTTTCTTTGCAAAAATAATTTCACCCACTTTGGAACTCTAAGGGCAATTACAAATGACAAGGGAAAGCATTTCTGTGATAAGCATCTTGTTGTTCTTCTAGCCAAGTACAGAGTGACGCATAAGATAGCAATAGCCTGTCATCCCTAGACGAGTGGGCAAGTTAAGGTTTCTAAAAGAGAATTGAAGTAGATTTTAGAAAAGACAGTGAATGCATCGAGGAAAGATTGGTCGAGAAGTTTAGATGATGCACTTTGGGCCTACCAAATAGCTTTTAAGACACCAATTGGAATGTCACCCTATTGGTTGGTGTTTGAAAAAGCGTGTCATTTACCAGTTGAACTGGAACATCATGCATATTGGGAGATAAAGAAGTTAAATTTTGACTACAATGTAGCAGGAGAGAAGAGACTTTTGCAGCTTAACGAGATGGATGAATTTCGCCAAGATGCGTATGAAAATACCAAGATTTACCAAGAGTGTACAAAAAAGTGGCATGATATGCATATCTTGAAGCGCGATTTTGTCCTTGGTCAGAGAGTGTTGCTATTTAATTCTCGCTTACGTCTGTTTCCTGGAAAGCTTCGTTCTCGGTGGTCCAGACCATTCATAGTAGTTCAAATTTTTCCACATAGAGCTGTTGAGATTCAAAGTGATGATAGCAGATTCAAAGTTAACGACCAGCGTCAAAAGGCATATATTGAAGGTGGACCTGAGCTACCAACATACCACATGACTTTAGTGGATCCGAGTTGAAACGTGACATTACGTCTGGCTGATAACGATTAAACCAAGCGTTTCTTAAGAGACAATCCATGAATTGTTCCTTTTTCCTTTTAGTTCTGAATTTTCAGGTTTTTTTTTCTTTTGTTATGTTTTGTATGTTTCAGGTTCTTACATAAGTTTGGGGTCGATATGTGAATTTCAACGACACAGCCAGAAACCTCCACCTTCGTGTGAAAATCTGAGAGAGTTTTCTTTTACTTTTTCTTTTATTTTTAATATTAGGGATAATGTTAATTTTAAGTTTGGGGGTAGAAAGTTAAAATTTTTCAAAATAAAAAAAAATTAAATTAAAAAAAAATTAAAAAAATAGTTTATAGTTTAGGTTTGATTTTATGATCTGGTTTGATTGTCAAATACCTATGATAAAATCTTGATTTGACAGAATAAGGTTCTTAGAAGAATGATAAATATTGTTTTTATCTGTGTGCTTGATTCAGTGTTAATTTGGTTTTGCTTATGATTTCTTGATAATTTTGAGCACATAAATAGTTGTATTTGATTATTTTGCTTACTTAGAGAAAGTTTATATAGATTTTATACATCTTTGAAATCTCATTTATAAACTCTAGAACTTATTTCATTAACACTTAAGGCGAAATTCTAGACTGCATTGTATTAGAGATATGATTTAGGACATCATAAAATAAAATTTAAGCTTTCTTTCAGCCAACCAGCATCTAGTTATGTGCTGAGCCTATCTTTTATCCTGCATAGGATTATTCACCTAATACCAGATTTTGTATAAGAAACGTGAGGAGAAAGAGGGAGAAAGAGAAAGTAAATTGTAAAGTGACACATCACACAACCAATCATATTTGAGCATAGGAATCCGTGAATAATTAGGAAACACTCTCTTTTTAGCTATAAAAGGACTACAGGACAGAGGGAAAAAATATATAATTCTAGATAGAGAAACATAGTAGTCCATAGAGAGAAAGTCTGTGGGAGACAGAGTAGTGGAATGAAGCTTCTTCAACCGCAATTTCTCTAGTTTGATTTTATTTTCTTTAGGATGTTTTCATTTAATATTTTTGTTTCTCTTAGTTTAATTATGTTCAAGATTTCTTTTCTAGGGTTGTGATATAGCCTAACTATGATGCTTTAAATATTTTTCTTTTAATTTAGTCCATGAATAATTTTTTCTATGTGAATTAAACTAATTAAAAATTCTTTAAGATCTATGGAAACTCATATAGCGACTACACAAATCATATAAATATATTCCTATTTAACATGCAATTTATGGCTTTCAATCCAACGAACTAGACACATAAATCTCCTTCCAATTGCATTATGATTAACAAATTATCTATTTAGTAGCTAATTAAATAGAAGTATTAAGAACAGAATTGAAAACTCAACTAGGAAAAATAATTCATGGACTAAATTGAAAGAAAAATATTTAAAGCATCATAGTTAGGCTACATCGCAGACCTAAAAAAGAAATCTAGAACATAATTAAACTGAGAGAAACAAAAATATTAAATGAAAACATCCTAAAGAAAATAAAATTCTAAAGCATAAAATATAATCATACTAGAGAAATCGCGATTGAAGAGGCTCTACTCCACTGCTCTATCTCCCACAGACTTTCTCTCTTTGAACTATTATGTTTCTCTCTCTAGAATTGTGCATTTTTTCTCTCTATCCTGTAGTCCTTTTATAGCTGAAAAGATAGTATTTTCCAATTATTCACGGATTCCTATACTCAAATATGATTGGTTGTGTGATGTGTCATTTTACAATTTACTCTCTCTTTCTCCTCACGTTTCTTATGCAAAATTTGGTAATAGGCGAACAATCCTAACGGAATAAAAAGGTAGGATCAGCACGTAACTAAATGTTGATTGGCTGAAAGAAAACTTGAATTTTATTTTATGACATGGCGCTTTTTCATTAGAGAGAAAATCAAGTACACAAAACCTGAGATGCACCGGATCAGATACCCCAAAAGAATCCTCCACCATCTTTCTTATGTGTGGGCCCCAGTTGTCCCCTTTATTGCCTCCCTCACTCTCTTTCCTCCGCGAATGTGCTACACTCTCTATTCCGAACGATCAATCCATTTGATCCAACTGCTAAGCTTTAATCCGGATTTTATCTTCTTCTTTTTTTTTTCTTTTCTTCTTTTCTATCAAATCAAAATTAAATTAAATCAAAAACCTAAATCTAATAAAATACTATAAGATTAAATAAAACTAAATCTAAACCAAAATAAAATAAAACAACTTAAATTACTAAAAATCGAAATTAAAATTACTCTAAAATACACATTTTTAATGAATAAAATAACATAATTAACCCTATTTATCACCTTATGCATCTCAGTCCTCAGCCCAAATTAAGTGGTCCAAACTTTAGAATTCGAAAATCCATGATCGTCACAAAACAGTCTGGTGGTAAGTGTTATCCAATGCACTCCCAATTCGAACTAGGCTAACTAGGCTAGCTGCTTTGTTTAACATCTCAAACTGTGTCTTGTCGCCTTTGTAGTTAAGATTCGGAGAGCTTGGAGCATCTGTTCCTCTTCTGTGATTTTGGACAGAGACAATGGCTAACCTCTCCTTAGGGTCTCCCACCTACACCCAACTCTATTTATTCATGTAAGGAATGGTTAAACTGCCTTTGGTCTTTGCCTTGGATCTTGGATGGGGGTTGATTCTGTATCCGCTCTTCTCTATGCTTCAATAATATTAGACCATATTTGGAAGACTCGGAATGAAGCTGTACATGGAAAATCTACTCCGAATGTTGTGCAATGCATTAGAACAATTTCAGACTCGTTCTCTATTTTTTCAATGGCTTTGATCCCACCTAAACAGGCTCTGGTGACTACTACATGGAAAGCCCTTCTAGAAGGGTGGATGAAAATTAATTTGATGTCACAATGGGCAGCGAGAAGATGTGCCTTGCATTGCAGTTGTAGGTCGTGATCATGGTATCTCCGTCCTATTCGCGGTAACTCAAAAATCATACCATTAATCTTCTCTAGTTGGTGAAGCAAGAGCTGCACTTCTGGGCATTTCAGAAGCTCTCAAGAGAAATTATCTTTATGCTATAATTGAAGGGGATTCTTGTAACATCCAACTCCTCACATAATTAAGAGAGCCAATAATAAACATGTTCTAATTGCATATTAGGCATCTAGAAGTCATTAATACTAGTTTCATAAAAATATGCTCATTTCTTATGTTATGTGCATTTACATACATGCTATTACACTAATGATTATCAAAGTGTCCCGATGCAGGGTAAAGGTTCAATACCCTCAGAGAGAAAGCTCGGTGTGCTAAAAGAACAAAGAATATAATTATGAAACGAATACTATTTTTGCATTTGTTAATTGGAGTCTAATTGACTTTCTTTTTATCTTTAATGGTTGGTTAAGGGACTAGGTTGCACCAAATTACAATAACATTGGCCATATAGGATCATAAGTCAAAGTATGACTAGTTTTCACTTTCTAAGGTAGGATTCACCAACTTTGGCTACACTTGGGTGCATAGGAGTGA